>PVKZ01002980.1:14450-169074 GCA_004027375.1 Macroglossus sobrinus
ATATATATATATATATATATATATATATATATATATATATATATATATATATATATATATATAAAGAATTTGTTTGGGAAGCTCTGGCAAGTAATCAGAAGTGTGGAGAAAGACTCCACAGCAGGTTAGCAGTCAACAGTGACCAGAATCAGGGAAACTTTGTGTGCAGAGGTAGGGGGCATTCTAAACTGTTTCAATTCCAGGTGGATTCTCACCTGAAGTGTTTCTCGACCTTTTTTTATTATCACCTCCCTAAGGAGAAAAATTGGGCTTAATTTAAAATTTATCTACTGAGAGAATTGAAATACTGAGAAATCAGATTTTGTTGAGTAGCAATGAGACTTGAAGGGCCACAAACAGTTATAATAACTGTTTTTTGGTCCTCAAGAATCAGTTTTGCCCCCTTTGGAGTGATACGTCCCTTTTTGAGAATCTATGTTTTGGAGGTCAAAGTAAAATTTCTAATCCCTTTGTTTGGTTTAGAGAGAATATGCCTGGCCTCTCCTTTTCCTTTTCCTAGGACAGATGGGAGAGTGGTGATGGGACACTGGAGGGAATGAGAGAAGAGAGGAGTTGGCCCTGTTGTTCCCATGGAGTACCAGCAAGTTAAGAGTGAGTTTCCCAGTTTCTGATAGAAAAACAGATACAAAAATTATTAATGTATAGAGGTGATATGGGATAGGTTTTAAGAGCAAGGGCTCAAATCTTAAGTCTACCAATTGTTGGATATGTAACCTTAGGCAACTTACTGAACTTCCCTGGGCTTCACTTTCTCCATCTGTAAGTTGGGAATAATATTACCTAGTTGGATTTTTGTGAATATTTAATGATAAAACACTTGAGAAGTGCTTAGGGTAGTTCCTGGGGTCTATTTGGCTTTCACTAGAATCTCTATTTATTCATTTTTTAAAATAATAACTTGCTAATCTGATTACATAATTTTAGGAATGTCAGTGACAATATTCCAATACTTCCTAAGTAACACTTTTATATTTTTACTCCTTGGGGTGGTAGCAGTGCCAATTTCCCTTTTAAGGAATGATAAATGGCAGGAATTCTTGGCTCTTGTTGTTGGTAATTAAAAAAGCTGTATTTGGGGCAGCATTTTTCAGTAGCTTCTAGTTAGGTCATTTTGTTAACCATGAAGTTATAAGAAACCCAAGCTTTGAAACTTGGCTCTATTGCTTAAAACCTGTGTGAGCTAGAGCAGGTTACTAGATATTGCTGTACCTCAGTTTCCTCTTTAGTGAAATGGGAATAATTATGCCTACCTTACAGCCTTATGATTCAAAAAGATAATGAATGTAATAACATTGTGATTTAGTTTCCAGCCCTGCCATAGTGGATATTGTTGATTGCCTACTGAGTGTTAATTCCCACCTCTCTTCCTCTTGCTAATAAAACTGGTTAGGAAGACTATGTAGTCTTGATGAAAAGTTCATATGCCTTAAATGGTGCTGATTCCACCTCTGAGTTCAGTGCAAGCTCACTGGCAAGAAGCCTCTACTGGGTGTTTGAGGTTGTGTGTATGGGGTTGTGCTATCTTGCATTAGATGTGCACAAAAACACACATGGCTCCAGTTGCTGCTGGCAGCAATCTCACAGCCATGGGACAACATGCTTGAAATGAAGTCAGTAAAGTGGCAGTGGAACAGAGAGGTGGAAAATGGTTACACTTCTGATGGCAGCACTGAGTCATTTATCAACTAGGCCTGATGCTCATTTTCCCACTGGGCTTCTGTTTACGTGTGATAATAAGAAAAACAAATTTCTTTACTGTGTAAGGCAGTTTGAAGGCAGGTTAAAAGCATCTCAATAAATACATCTATTTTTTAAAAAAATCATTGTAAGTTTGAGTTTTATTTTATTTTATTTTATTCACTTACTCTTCTGTTCATTCATCTTTTTTTCTTCTGAGCCCCTATTTGAATAGCAGTATACCACACACTGTGGAAATACAATGGATTTGTATTTCTACAGTCTCAAGAAACATAAACTAGATAGATGTGCATCTCTCTGTGACCAAGAAAATCATGGATGAAGGCACTAGAAGAGGAAAGACCATTCAGGGAGAAGCCCACAGAAGATAAGGCACTGTGGGTGGGGTTTTTGGTCAGGTTGGTTTAGTTGGAGAATTCATGTAAGAAAGACAAGGCTAGAATCTAGGGAATCTTGAATGCCAAGGAGTTCAGTTTTTGTAAATGGAAATAAAAATTCATTAAAGAGTTTTAAGCTATAAAGTAATAGAATAAAAATGGTATTTTAGGAAGAGTAAATCGACAGAATTGTTAACCAAGACACTGAGACTGGAGAGAGAAAGGCCAGCTTGAGGGGTCTATTTACTACTGTCCTCACCCTTTTTGAAATGACAAAGATGTTCAGGACCCCACAGTGAAATGCTGGTTTTATCTGCTTTAACTCTGGTGTTATCGTAAGAGCCACTCTGAACTACAGTAGGATATAAGGATGTGAGGGATTGTATCTTGTTAAGTAGGAGATTTCTGTTCATTTGCCTTCATGTACTGCTACCTCAAGTGAACAGAGTTGCGTTCATCACATTCCTCAGGGCAAGTGAGAGGGCTGAAGGAGGGTTCTGAGTTAATATTCTAGAGTGAACCAGCCTATAATTCAGATGGTTATCCTAGTTCATCTTTTTTATTGTCATTGTCTTTTCTGTTTGTTATTATCCATATTCTTAAACATTTAAAATAATCCAAAAATATTTAGACTATTGGCTCTGCTTTTATCTGGGTGGGAAAAATAAACCTCTGCCCAAGTCAGAACAAGTTCTAATTTTCCAGATCATCAGATTTACAAAGCCAGAGTATTTGACGATCTGATTTATTGCATTCATTACAGTGGGCAACTGTACAGTTATATCATTAAATAATGTTTAACCAACTTAAAACAACTCAAAGCTTTTCTGTAACTGATTAGCAATTTTAAAGTTGCCCTTTCCCCAATCTTAATATAGACAGTCATATACTTAGCAGTGATGGATAGTTCTGACTGCCTTTTCCCAAGTGTTTATTTCTGCATTTACGTATGCAATAAACATTTGTGTCCACCATGTATTGCATCTGTTACCAAATGTGGCAGTCATTCCTAGTCCATGTCATGACTTTTCCTCATTGTTCAAACATGGATATCTTGACCACTGCTCTCCTGAGACCACTGTAAGACCTCTTGGTCTAACCAGTTGTCAGACCCAATGGAATCCTTAACTAGTGCCATGATTCCATGGTATTGGGTAATGCTGATCCATCCTCAACTTGAACTGCTTCTCTTGACCATTATGCAATTTTGCTGTTCTTCTAATTCTCTGGTGACTTAGACCTTAAATGTTGGAATTATTCAGAATTCTTGTCTTGGTCCTTTTTCCTTTCGAAGCAATGACCCTAGCTGAGCAATTTCATCTTATACGCTCGTGACTCCCACATATTTCTCTCAAGGCTGACTTCTCCCTGGAGACCTGGCCTCTGCCTCCACCCTACTCCTGGGGGCTGCCTCTCAGTCTCTGTCTAAAAATAAATTCATTTTCTTCCTTAAACTCCCTCTTTTCCCATATTTTCTGTCCTGGCTAATGGTCCTTGTCACCAAAGTGAGCTTATTCTTCATGGGGTTCACCTGTGAGAGAGATGCTACAGAAAACTTTTCCACCTCCAGTAACTTGTCTCATTATAGATTAGGAGATGGGTGATAGAGGTGTTCAAAATAAAACACTGAAAGTTGGTCTTAAACATTAGAATGATTTTTCCAAAAAACATAGCTTGAGATCTTTCCAGAGTGACAGAAAAAGTGGTGGAAAAAGGCCATGTTGTTGGCAGGCCACAGGGAATCTTGCTTCTTTGAATGACATCTGTCCTGAGTGTCAGAGAAGAGGAAAATTGGGAACAAGTCATAATGTGAACTATTCCTAGGAGTTTGTCAGATTCAAATTAAGCAAGTTAAGATGATGGAAATGATGAGGTTTCAGGAGAATTCCTGCTCCTATGGCCTCATCTCTGGGTTCCGCAATGCAACCATTCCGACCAACTTCCTGCAGCACAGACTTACAAAAACTACTCTATGCCTTGATGCCTTTGCACAAAATATATGTCTCTGCTGGAAACTCTCATTCATTCATTCATTCATCCATTTATTTATTCTTCCATCAAATATAAATGAAGGGAGAACTCCACAGTCCCAGTCCTAGGTAGATAACTAAAAGAATTGAAAGCAGAGACTTAAACAGATACTTACACACCCATATTCCTAGTAGTGTTATTCGCATTGGTAAAAGATGGAGTCAATTCAAGGGCCCATCCATAGATGAACAAATGAACAAACAAAATATAGGGTATATATGTAATTGAATATAATTCAGCCTTAAAAACAAATAAAAATCTGATACAGGTACAACATGGATAAACCTTAAAAACATGCTAAGTGAAATAAGCAGACACAAAATGACAAATCTTATATGAGTCCACTTATATGAAACATCTAGATTAGGCAAATTTATAGAGACAGACAGTAGATTAAAGGTTACAACGGTCTGGGGGAGGGGGAGATTAGGAAGTTATTGCTTAACGGGCACAGTATTTCCATGTGGGTTGATGAAAGGCTTTGGAAACATACTGGCGATGGTTGCACAACACTGCAAATGCTATGAATGCCACTGAATAGTACATTTAAACATAGTAAAATGGCAAATTTTATGTGTATTTCACCACAATAATATATACATTATTAATATAACATATAATAAACACACACATATGTAAATGGAGAGACAACATTTTTATCATAATGATTCTCAGTGTTCTTTGTAGATCTTTAGATATTTGTGAATTAAGTTTCTAGCTCAGGAGTGATCCTTGATTTACCAGTGTACCCTCCAAGTCTAGCACAGAGAAGGAACAAATAAGGAGGTTTGGAGCTGGGTCTTGAAAAGCTGAGAGATGAGAGGCAGTGGCATTTTATTACATAGAGAGATATTTTTGTTTTATTATTCTGGAACTCAGGGGCAGAGTTGGTTAGTCCCTTTTGCTCTAAAAATGTTTTTGTCACCTCCTGGTGTGAAAGGGGCTGGGTAAAATGTTTCCTGGTAATAAGCTTTGGACAAGCCTGGATGAAGGGTATGGTTTGTTGAGGGCACACATGGGAGCTGGGCTTGGAAAAGCATGTGAAAGTAATGCTTTATTCTTGGCTCTGAGACTGTGCTTTGAGCTTGACACAATGAAGATCCCTGAGCAGGGTAACACCATAGGAGAGGGTGAATTGAGGGAGATGTCCTTCCAGGGACCAGATATTCCCTGCCTGTGCTGGTTGGACTCCTCTAGGCCATTTCTAGGAGCCACATGTGGCCTCATGACTTCAGGACATGGCCAGGCACTGCCCATCCACAGGTTGTAATTATGTTGATCAGACTGTTTTTTCCCTAAAGAAAGATGGCTCTTCTTTTTCTCCTTTTTTTTTTTCTAAAAAAATTAAAAATACAAAAACAAAAAAGTACTCTTCATTTCCTTCAAAGCACTGTGGCGTCTTCAGATCTGGTTACTTAAAAGCTAAAGCTGATCATAATTTCCGATGGACATAATATGCATTGGGAATTCTTTTCCACATCAAATTAAATCTGTCTTGGACTGATTTCATGGAGGTGTTTTTCATTAGAATAATACTCCTCAGCTGAGAGATCAGAGAACTCGATACCACAGAAGGGGAAACAGGAACAGGAACAGGGCATCGTCAAGTGCATCCTCCAGGGAGCTACCCAGTGACTGCTTCTGGGGACTTTGCAGGGAGAAACTGTCCTCTTGCTAGGCTTGTCCCAAGGGAAATGACACTGG
Organism: Macroglossus sobrinus; assembly: GCA_004027375.1. Classification (NCBI taxonomy): domain Eukaryota; kingdom Metazoa; phylum Chordata; class Mammalia; order Chiroptera; family Pteropodidae; genus Macroglossus; species Macroglossus sobrinus. Next base: position 20,282 of record PVKZ01002980.1, read on the forward strand.
GTCTGGTGGGCCACCATTTACTTCAGTAAAAAAATCTTTTTGTTGTTGTTGTTGAAGGTGTAAAAAAGAAAGAAATTGGGTTCAACTAGCCAATCAGCCAACTAATTAAGTTTCTCATGCACCAACCGGCTGCCTATCCTTCTGTGGTGCTAAGACTATAATAGCAAGAGAAAGTTTTTGAAAGAGTAAAGCTTGGAGGAGGCTCCAGGGACCAAGACAAAGCTCCAGGTTTTTTTCTGCTCTTAAATATGTCCTTCTGTGTAGTGCACACATTCACACTCTGTCTTACTTACAGAAGATTATGGAATGATGGCGGAAATCCTTCTAAAATTCTTTTTTCCTTTTCCTTCTTTTGAATCATGACTTGTTTACTGCAGTTTGTTAACAGACTTGAGATTGTCTTTAATCCTTAGCCAGGGTCTTTAAATACAATACATCAATAACAGGTAATTATTCATTTTGAACTTTTTGCTCCTTTTTCCCCATACCCTGCAGGGTGAGGCTTGGAACTTGTAAGCATTGTAACATATTCTTCCCATCAAAGTGTCAAAACTCATAAGGTGAATGTCAAAGAATTCATTTACTTACTTCAATATCTCCCCTCCTCCCTTCTTTTATTTCTAACTCTTGCCATGAGTTTTGGAGATTACTTCATTGAGGGCCAGTTTTCATCCTTGTGGGTTTTCTTTAAGACAACACCAGCTTGGGCCCTGAAGAATTTGTCCCCAAGCATTCCACCTGATTGCCCTTAAGAGCTGCATGCAGTTGAATTTGTTGCTCCTGGCCTGTCAAATTATTCCTGTTTTCAACGTGTCTAGGAAAGTCCTGTCAAATTCAAAACTTCCTTTTACCGAAACCAATCTTTGATCTGAGAAGCCTGGACACAACTGGCTCTGAGCAGCTCGTTCTGTGCACATTTGTGCTCTGGAGCTCCTTTCACAAGTATCTCAAGGCGATGTGGTTTATTTGTTCTGTCAGCCAGGGTTGGTGTTGGATGACCTGGTCTTTGGCTCTTGTGAGCTCCTGGACTAGTCCTGTTCTGAAGACAGCTCTCTCCACATTCTTGAGTACTGTCAGCAGACTGAAGATTTATCTTCGCCATAGAAGTTACAGGCACAGTTTTTCCATGTTTTTCTTTCTAACAAGTTGGAATAGCCAAATGATTACTCTAACCTTATTGCTAAATCATTGCATTAAGTGGGGCAAGTTAGGTTCTCTGTTCAAATGAAATCCTTGGTGCCTACTCAAGGCTCTCCTGTATTTATGAAGGGATTTTCCTCACAGTTGAAGTGGTCCAGTAATTAATACAGATGTTACTCAGATGATTTCCTTACTTGCTAATGATAGAAACTCACTTTGAATGTAGACATAACAAGATTAACAGGATGTGCTGGTTGTTACTGGGGAATAATGACTAATGAAGTGGAAACTTTCACTCTTCAATCTGATTTCATTCTTGACCTTGCTAGTGACCTTTGGCCTATTGCCTACTCTTTCAATATCTGTTTCCCCATGATTATGATGGTTATACAATATCAAAGGGGCCTTTCCATGTCAAGAAAAACATATATGATAAGTTATGCATAATTCAGACTATCTAAACAGGCTGTCAAATATCCTTTATTTTAATCAATGTGGTTGAAAAAAGTCAGTGTTTAGATATAATGACGATCAATGAGCTAGTGCACTGACTATTTTTCTTTTACCCAACAGTTTTTTTGGATGAGTGCTCTACATGAATAATAAACAATGGTGTGAAAAGCAAGGATAACATGTGCTAGTCACCTTCAGGGAGGGTCTATCTGCCCATGAATGAGTTCAGCAGGGAGGGTGCACTGAGCTCTGTAAGGAAAGAAGTCAGATTTAAAGCTTCTTGTTTGAAACTTCAGTGAGCCGAGAGACATCTGGTAGAAAAGATATCCACGGTTTCCTGTTCTCTGCTTTTGTTATTCTTTTCCTCTTTCTGATTACAGGGTAGGCTTCCAAGGGCTGCCTTGGCCAGACAGGGGTTGGAAGATGGAGAGTTAAAGGAGGGAGTAGTTGATCACTTTAATTACAGGCTGGGGGGTCTTTAGGATATTTCTTTTTTTGAGATAATCTTCTGCAGCTTTGTTCACATTTTAGGGAACCATGGATTCTTGTCATCACAACGCTGGGTTTCCACAACTGGCTAGCTTTCTTGTTGAAGAACTAACTGTCAGAAATGTGGAATCCATCAGCATGAAATCCTAACTAAATATAAAGAGTAATCATAAATATTGACTGACGGTTAGTTTAGTGTCAAAATGAATTTTTTATCATATGCTTGAATAATCTGACTACAAGGTATTAAATTGAATAGATAGTTTAATAGATTTTTAATTGTTAGAATTAATTTATTAATATAAAAACAACATGTTAACACAAACAGAAGACAGCAGGATTTTTTCAATAAAAATTGAATAAAGAGGATTATTGATATCTTTAGAAATAAAGATTTAATGAATCTAACTAGAAACAAGTAAATATACATATTAAAAGAATCTCCTGCTATGCGTAGTGAATACATATGAAAGGCAAAAAGAACTGGCGCCAGCTTCATTTATATAAAGGACTTCTAGCAAATCACAGGCACACCACAAATTATAACCACAGGACTAAACTAACATCCTACACACTTCTGGGGCTCAGATCATAGCAACAATATTCTGGGTGAGTCTGGATATTGTTTCCAATTCTAGGTGTCACATTTCCAGAAGGACATTATGAACTCAAGAGCGACAAGAAAAGGGGGAAGACGGTGGTGGTGGGTGTCCTGGAAACTCTCTCTAGTGGAATAGGTTAGTGTGTTTTATTCTGGAGAGGATTGAGGGGATGTGAGATATTTGCCTTCAAACAATTAAAAGATTCTTTTGTAGAGAAGAGAGTAGACTTTTTTATGGGAAAATGGTTAACATTTTAGAGAGGAAAAACTGCTTTCACTAAAAGAAATATCTGCCTACAAGTATAGTTTTCCAGCCCTGGAGTGGATAGCCTCCTAAGTGAGGAGTCTCTGTGATTGGATGATTATGCATGCAGGGACGTTGGAGAAGAATTATTCATGTGTCAAGAAGGAGTTTGGATAAAATGACAGTAAAGCCTCTTGTTTGAATCTGTGTATAGGCTGGTTGTCCACTGCTTTCCCTTTTCCACTTGCTAGAAAGCCTCCATCAAACCTACACCCATTGTTCATAGTGTTACTATGAATGTTAGATGAGTGTTAAATTTTAAATTTTAAAAGAATAAAATCATGATTCATATGATTTTAACATGAATATATGTTAGAGATTTTACATAACTAAGGGATTCACTAGATGTTACACTGCTTCAAGAAACACACATCTAGAGTCAGGTAAGGAGTGATGGAGTTAATTTACAAATGGATACAAAGCTGGCAAAACTGGTCAGTATCCACAGGGCGATAATCAATTGCATGCCACCAGATACAGCTTGCATTTCTATGGAATAAGCTGCATTACTCTCAGTTTTCTATAGGCTAACCTTTATCTCTACAGAGTTGTGAAACATTCTAGTCAAAGAGAAATCACCAAAGGAATGTCTGGATTCTGGTAATCACTTCCGCCCATTTCAAAATCTTCCACAATTTTTTCCTACATTAATTAACATAGAAAAAGTTCTCCCTAGAGTGTGGGGCAAATGGTAAGTGCTCAATAAATATTATTTATTGTCATTGCTGTTATTTCTGCCCAAGTCATGGGCAGATGGACCACCTGGTAGCTTATGTGAACAACTTTATTCTCCTTCCCTTTGGAAACATATGCACATCAGGCTGCCATCTTTCATCTTTCACAGATCAGTGCTTCTTAATGTTCAGAAATCTTTTTTCTAATATACATACAAAAGTCTTTCTTTTCCTTGATCTCTTCCAATTCTTTCTTGTTTACTGATTGTAAAAAAATTTCTCTCTGACTCAAATTTGTAGTTAAGTGAAAGAAAATTTTGGTGATGTTCCTCTGTTAAGAGAACAATAGATTGTAAGTTTTAATTAAAGTTACAAATGATAAGTTTAGATTTAGTCTTTTTAGAAAACAGAAACCAAATAACTGTAGTTTTGAATTGCTGAATACTCAAACATTGACACAGGAATAACATAAGGTAGAATTTATATATAGTATAAATATGTGTGTATATACATAAATAAATATATATTTAATTTGCCTTTTTATGTATCTGTATTTATTCCTATCTATTTTTCTATTATATATACCCGTGTGAGTATTTAAATTCAAGTTAAATGCATGGGTGTGACTTGCCACCTCCACCTGAGTCCTGTTGACCATGGTTCTGAACCACTTTGTATTTTGGGGCACTGTTGCTTTGTATAACTGTGGTTCACTGGTGAGTCATCTAGCCTGTCTCAGAAATTCAGACTGGGACAGGAAAGGCAGTAGCAGAAAGGAAAGAGGAAGTTACTGCTGGAAGAGAGTGAAAGTAGAAGAGAGCCATGGATACTGTGCAGAGACCATTGCTATGGAAGGACTACCACCATAAAATTTGAACAATATTTCTCATGATATCAATTTATCCAGAAAGAGACTACTGTTGACCATGATGGAAATATTACAATAGTAAATGAAGTAAACTGTTTGTCTATGGAGTGCAACAAAGCCCTGCAAGCATTGACCTGAGTGAGTGTGTCTGGGTGGTGGGCCGACACAGCAGGTAGCCTGAGGAAGTACAGACAGTTGTCTTCCCACTTGCCATGCTGATGGGAAACTCAACTTTTCATTGTTGAATAACAATAGAATTGAGACTTACATTTTAGGATTTCTCTATATTATGTGCTTTGAGAGTTCTATTCCATTCCTGACAATTATGCCTGCTTTCCCCCTGAGACTTGGAGGAAAGCCCAGCCCTGCTCTTTTCAGGCCACAGCTGCCATGAGTTTATGGCGTATCTCGTTGTTTATGTAGGCAGAGCCAGAATCCCTTCCCTGGTGACCTCTTTGGTACATTGGGATGATCTTAAGTCTCTAGGAATAACATATAATTGAATCTTATAATGTTTAAAATGCAAGATAATTAAGCTCTTAATAACCAACATTTGGTTTAGGACTTATGTACTATTTGAGAATATTTTATAATGCTTTATATGTTGAAAATGTTCACAAAACATTTTTAATCAACAACTTGCTCATAAAATTTTCTGGGTCTATGTCTAAACATAAACAAACACTATTGCAACGTATCTGTCAAGTAAAGATTTGTTTATAGAAGAGTCTATGTTAGCATACTTTCGGTAAGTATGTATGTGTTTGGCTAGGGGTTTATTTTATTTCAACCCCTCACTCCACTCAACTGCATATAAAAAAAAATCACAGGATTAATTTCTGGGTGTGGATGAAGGCCAACTCAAAGGCCACCCCACCTATAAATCAGGGAATTGGAGGGCTTTATTAGATTTACCCCAACCTCTCCCAGAGGGATGATGTGTTCATGCAGATGGAGCAGACACTGAATGCCAAAAATACTTCCAGAACTACTTTGGGACATTGCCATGTCCTGAAGAATTCTAGACATCTATGTATTCTTTAGTAAACTGAGTTTATTTTTGTTTCATGGCAGTGAAATTTCTCTTTCAATACATTTAATGGCTTCGGCTCCCTCTGTCTTTTGAGCTTTTCATGTCACCCCGGCTGTGGTTTGCAGAGCTGAGCCCATACTATCTGGGTCACATAACTATTTCTAGTGCCAATACACTTTTTTTTCCCACATTGCTATTAACTCTGTAGTAAAGAAGGGATATTGGCTGGTGAAAGTGTCCTGGGTCCTTCAAGTTTTACTCAGGTTTCATAGTCCCTGTAACCTGAGCTCCCTAAACTGAATGGTTTAGCAGTTATGGTCAGATGACTGCTTTATCCTGACCTGTCAGCTGGACAATCACATTTGGGATGTGTGTTTACACAGCGCTGTAATTGATGTGGAGGAGCTCAGAAATATCATGAAGGAGGCCTTCACATAGATATACAATGCAGCCTGCATCTCTGCTTCTCACACTGTCAGCTGCACTTGATGCCCAGGCTCGTTGATCATCCCTGGCCCTCCAGCCTGAGACATGAGTTTCAATTTACCTGCAGCAGAAAACTGACAGATATGCTGATGTGAGCTGCTTCCTCTTTCTTCTATAAAACAGCCATGACTATTGTAAGCATGTTGGAAGAGGGTGTCCATTATAAATAAGTGAGTTAGGGACATCCACTAGCAAGGCTCTGGAAGAGGCAGAGTTGTTTTGAAGTTTATGGTGGCAGCTATCTTTTACCCTGTGGGCCAGCGGCTGGGTCAGAATTAGAGTGGTACTTCTAAGGCCTTGCATTCCTTTTATTTAAGCAGTGTGTGTTTGCACATTTTTGGTGTAGCTATTTATAAGCACATTTATGTCTCAGTCACCGTGCTTATTAAAGACAAATATTTTACCTCTTAGCAAAGATGAAAATAGTTTTCGCAGATTTCCTGGCAAGCAACAGCTCTTCTCATCTGCAGATTTCAACCTAATAAAGTATTGATTTAGAGAACAGAACTTGTTTCAATGTCACATTCCCCAAAAGCACAAAACCAGGTTGACCAGGGAAAAGGGCTGCTTTCCTTCACCTTAAGATAATTTGAATGTTACTGATGCTTGTTGAGTGATGCTGAAATAGAAGTGGCAGTAGAATAAAAGAGAGAACTCTCCAAGGAGTGAAGATGCTTTAGTGAACAGGAAAATACCTTTCTTGCAATTCCCTGATTACTCATCTTAATCAGATATTATACTGTATGACAAAAGACTCTTCTGGCTCCAACACCCTGTATTGATTTTAGTTCTGTACCAAAACCTCATGGTCAAAACTCTCCTGGTGTGGTAGAGTCCTTCCACTGAGGATGGAAATCCAGCCGGATCTGAAGGCAGCATCTAGTGACTAAAGCTGGGCTCTCCTGGGGGAGCAGGACAGGACAGGGAACAAATGGGGAGGCCCATCAGGGATGCGTTAAGGGAGACAGTTCCCCAGCCAACTGGGACTTAATAAAGAGGAAGAAACAAGAGGAGGCTCTTTGAAGGAGCAAGGTAAAAACCACTCCCTTTTCTTGACTGAGTGTCAGCCACTGTACTAGCACGTTTTCTGTGTTTTCTCACTGAATCCCTGCCACAACCCATGCAGTAGCCACTTCTCTCCCTCTCTTTATGAATATGGCCAGCTTAGAGTTCCTTAGCAACCTGCTTCTCAGTGAAGTGTCATAACCCCCTTCTGGCTCTCTCCTGTACCCCTGTTCTGCTCCAACAGGGTTCTCTTTCTCTGCATTGTGAGGCTGTGTCTTTATCTCCTACACCGCTCACCCTGAACTGGAACTAGAACTCTGTCTTACCAGGCATGGCAGACACAAGGTGCTATGTGTAATAGGTTTTTATCCCTGATTTGTAGGTAACGTAGCAGGCAGCAACACTTCAGCCTTGCATAGCAGTAACCTAATTAGAAAGTAGACCTCTCAGTAATTTTCTTTTAATTAAAGAATAATTGACATACAATATTATATTAGCTTTGGGTATACGACATAGTGATTTGTCATTTATTTATCTTATGATGTGATACACATGATAAATTCTAGTAGATCTTCTGTCACTGGACAAAGTTATCACAATATTATTGATGATATTCCCTGTGCTGTACATTACATTTCAGTAACTTATTTATTTTATAACTGGAAATTCATACCTCTTACTCCCTGTCATCTTTTTCATCCATTTACCTCACTCCCCTGACCTCTGGCAACTCCAGCTCTTAAAACCTCCTATTGCTGCTGTTTTGCCAATGAAGATCCAGCTCAGCTTGACTCAGCTCTCTCTCATTTTCCCTTTCTCTGCCTTTTTATCAAGTCGCCCCACATATAGCTTTCTCTCCCTTTGTCGTGGAGAGCCATCCCACTCTCACCAGCTCCTGTCTCAGAACCACAGCCTAGATCCACTAACTAAAGACCTCACATTCCCTCTGCTCTACAGGGGTCTGGGCTATGCTAGCCTTCCACTTCCCCAAGTTGGCTCCTTGTAGTGACACTTTTTATTGTGCATGAATGACTGTTTCTATTTCAAGTCCCCAAGATGGGGACTCATCTTGCTACTGAGAAGAAGGCAGGACTCCTATGACTCCAGATCCTCACTTTCTAGCCTGGAGAACAGCCAGTCCTATTCTAGGTAATCAGGGTTTCTTCCCATTTTCTGTTCCAAACCTGAACGCCAAATATCCAAAACAAATTCACAACGAAGTTCACATCTCAGTGATCTGAGATCATTCACTTGGTGTTCATTTGGGAAACAAATGCCAGGAAATGGTATAAGGAGATCAACACATTTATTTGCCATGCCAGAAGGTACGGTTATTATTATTATTTTTCTAACACACACCTGTTATAGTTCGATTAAATTAATGCTTCATTTACTAGAGAATGTACTTTTGCAACACAAACAGGAAGGGCTACCCTCAAAAGTTCCAGGCCTTTTGCCATTGTCTACTGGTGAACCTACTCTTTCCTCAGCCTGGGTCTGATTTGCTACCCCAGGTCCCTTTGTTAGAGACCGAGAAAAGGGCTCATCATGAACTCAAACTGAAAAGGTAGTTCTGCCAAGTGTCTGAAAGTGTGGAATTTCAAAACAATTTTTTTTTGCCCTGGAATGAAAGGCCAATCCTAGACATTCTGCTGCTTACACAGATTTTGAGAATGATGCAAACTTTCAGAGATTCTTTCTCTCACAGAATAGACTTATTAAAAATCAACTTTTTGTTTAAATAAAGAATGACATTCATACAGAAAAGTGCATGACTGTTATGTGTATAGCTAAATGCCTTTTTACAAACTAAACTTACCTGTGTAACCAGAGCCCAGAGCAAGAAGCAGAACATTCCAGAAACATTCTGGTGTCCCCTTTTGGTCACTAACGCCTTCCCCTCAGGTGACATTCTCCCGACTTTGACCATCATAGATTTGTTTTCTTTGCTTTTAAACTTTCTATAGAGGGAACCATACAGTGTGTGCTCTTTTATGTCTGGCTCCCTTCCTTCAGCATCATGCTTCTGTGATTCACTCATGCTACTGAGGTTCATTGAGTCTTCTGTGTGGTATAAACATTTATTCAATTTCATTTCATTTCTAACAATTTCATTGTGCAGATATACTATAGACACCATATTTCTCCATCTTATAATTAATGGGCATTTTAATTGTTTCCTGTTTTTGAGTATTATGAATAAAGTTGCTTTGAATATGTCTTCTGTGGACACATGCACATATTTCTGTTGGCTATTGACCTAGGAGTGCAATAGCTTTGGTTGTAGGGTAAGTGTGTGTTCAACTTTGGTACATACACAGCTTTCAAAGGGTTTATACTGTTGATGTAAAAGATGTTCAACCCTGTAGAGAATTTTTATGAGTTTGTTTGAGTCAAACTGACAATTACTGGGAAGCAAAATCTCAAGGAATTGAGAAAATACTCCAGAGAATGACAGTTTTGCAACTTATTTTATACATTAGAATCAAAGGAGATGTAAGAAGGGTTACATGATGTCCACTGGTGGCAGATTAAGAAGGTGGGTGAAAGCAAAGTGAGGAAATCTTTGGGACTAGAAATAAAAAATAAAACCAAGAGCCATATCTCTTTTACCTTGGTTGGTAAGGATAGTTAATAATTAACATTTACAGCACAGAGAGATGGTATGCGGAGAACAAGAAAACAATGAAGGGTTCTGTGGTCTTGGTGCACTGGTGCAGTGGGTGTGCCCTGTCTGGAAAAGGAGATTACTAAGATATTCCAAGGGTATGTTATCTTAGGTGCAAAAAGACAATAGACAGGCTCACATAAGGTAATGACTGACCTTTGTTAAGGAAGATACAGGTCTAGGATGTGACTTCCCAATATGACCCACTTTTAGTTAGAAATTTTTGTGTCTAGACCATCCTATGTGGTTACTTTCAGTCTCTGAGTTTGTCAGGTATCATATGTGACCTCTTTTTTGTCTAAAGTGCCAGTACAGATTCAACAAGTATGAGAGCTCTGTTTGCTCCATATCCTTGCCAACATTTGGTATTGTCTGTCTTTTTAATTTTGGCCATTAAGTGAGGGTAAGTAGTGGCATCTAATTGTGGTTTCTTTGCATTTCCCTAATGACTAATAAAACTGAGTGTCTTTTTTATAGGTTAATTGATAATTTGGACATTTTTTTTTTGTGAAGTGCCTGTTTAAGATTTTGTCCATTCCCCCCCACCCCCAAAAAGATACTGTTTTCCTTTTTCTTAATTACTTGTGGGAGTTCTTTCTATATTCTCAGTTTGAGAGTCCTTTATCAGATAGATGTATAGAAAATAGCTTCTCCCACTTTATGGCTTGATGCTCTCCTTATTAAAACATTGGTAAATAGTTTTCTATAAGGCAAATTATTATTAAAATTTTCTTTATCTCGAGAAATGCCTCTTGCCTTAAAGTATGTAATAGTAAGACAGCTATATTTATTTCCTTTAGTTATTGTTTGCATGCTGTATCTTTCCCCATCCTTTCTATCTTTCTTTACTCTTAGATTTAAAGTGTGCTCTTATAAGCATCAGTTTTTCCCCCACCAATCTGATATAATCTTTGTCTTTTTATTGAAATGTGCATTTACTTGTAGTATGATTACTAATATAGTTGGATGAAAGTATACTTTTTCACTATTTGTTTTCTAAGTGTGCCTCTATGTTCTTTTTTCTTTCTTTTATTGCCCTTTTTCTAGGTTAATTCTTTTCATCCCTCTCTCCTATTAGCTTGTTAGTTACATATTGTTTTACTATTCTTTTAGTGGTTGTCATAGAAATGATAACATTCTCCCATGATTCACTGAAGTCTAATATAAATTAATTCTTTTACCACTTTCTGAATGAAGAGGCATTAGAACACTTTAACTCCATATCTGTGTGCGTCTCTGCTTATCCACAGTGATGCTATTAGCTGGGAATGCCTGAGGCTCTCACCCAGACCCCTCCTACTTGTGGCAGACCTCACAGACATTTCCCCAACCAGAGTCAATGTTGTGGCTGGACTGGCCTTTGTGGATATTGTGATTGTAAGATGCACCTCAGCAACAACCATCAGGGAACTTTGAAAATACAATGTTTATTACTCACCAGTTGGAGGATACATGGTAGCCTGGGGCCAAACAGCCAGGTCTGGAGTAGAAAGGAAGAGAAGGAGCACATACCTGAGGTTCTGCCTTCATTAAGGTCTAATATGGGGGCTTAGGGTTTCTTGGGTTCACTTTTTATTGGCAAATTTAAAACATAAGAGTAGAAATTAGGGAGTGAGAAGGGAGAAGTTGGGTCACTTAAATGGTCAATTATCTAGGTTACCCAAGGCTTTCTGAAAGGAAAATTCATGGGTGGGGGTGGCTTGGTTCTTCTCTAGTTGATTTGCTAGCAGCTGTGTTTTACAGTTGGCAATATGTTTATTTGAGACGGTTGCCTAGGCAATGAAAAGCTCAGTGTCAGGCACTTACACTGCATTAAAAAACTTAATGTCAGGCATTTATACTACATCATTTACTCACCTTCCTCTTTTTGTGCTATTGTGAATATTTAATTTTATGTATACCCTTCAGGGAAGAATTATTGTATTATGTAGTTAGTATTCATTTGTTTACCCACATACTTATGGCTCTTTGTATCTTCCTGCATCTCTGGATTCCCAGTTGGGATGATGTCTTTCTTCTTGAAGAATATACTTTTGCTTCTGAGAGGTTGCTGAACATTTTGGTCCAGTTGAGGACTGATATGTTTTAGTGGACAAGCTAGGCTCCAGTCCTTGCGAGGGCTGGTTCTCACTAGTTTCTAGTGTATAGTCTTTCAGGATTTGAATGGAGAACCTGGGTTGCTTCCCAGGGCCTCTTCTCTTCACTGAGGCTGAACTCTATGTTTCATCTCCCAGCACTATGAGTTTGCAAAAAGCTCTGCTCAGCTTCCCAGCTACAGCCTTAGCTTTTGGCATCTGCCCCAAGAGGAAAAGTATCCCCCAAACCCAGGGCTCCTCTCTGATGGCTCCCTTCTTCTTATGGTTATGTGAAGTCTCATTGTTCAGTAGCTCTCAGTGTCTTTCAAGTGGGTTTTTATGCATATGTAATTTGCCTAAGATCATGTAGCTGGTTCAGGGTTGAGCTTACACTCCAATTCTGGGACTTCTAACTCTCATTCCCAAGCTCTTCCCAAAGGTCATATTTTTGCATTTCTTCTGAGGCTGTCTCTGTGGGGTTGGAGGGAGGAGGGGGCACACTCTCAAAGTGGGAGATAAGGAAACTAGATATAGAGGCAGCAGAGAAAATACTGGAAGAGAGGAGGACTCTTGGTGGCTCTGTGCTGTGTGCACTAAATCCTTCTTGGAGTCAAATGCTGCTCTGCGGTGTGGTTGCCTGACCAGCAGGTACTAAAGCCTCTGTAGTTGGCTCAGCCTTTCAGTGTTGGTTAAACTAAAAGCCTGTTGTAGAGCAATGTCACATTCTCACATCAGCTTTCTATTAACAACTATATTGGACCATGGGGATATCTATGGAACAAGTCTTCTTACTATACATATACCTCCCAGAGGGGGAATAACATGTAACAAACATTAGGCCAATATTTTCATTTAGAATCTCAAATTTCTCAGGTCAGCTGGATCCCATTTCATGGGTGCTCCTTTTTCTCAGGCTGAGGGTCTGGGTCTCCTTGGTGTATCAGTTCTCAGGCTCCCATTGTGTGCATTATCTGCTGTTACCTGGGCCACACACATATACCTTGAGCCATGTCATTGGACTTGGATTATTTTCCAGATAGACCTCTCTTGGAGGTAAAAAGAGAAATAAAGACTCTTTATTTCTGAGCAATGCCGTTTTCATCTCTTTCTCTCCAACCCTATGGGTTTGGTTTGATTCTCAGAAAGTCACTTCTGATTCTCAGTTCTTTGCTTGCACAGTATGTTTTTCAAGAATCTCCTTTTGAAGTCAGTTTGAATCTTTACCCATGTTTTCCATTCATTACTGCCCTGAGAGAGGCAGGGTGGCCAAGCGCTGACTGGAACATTCTGGCATCAGAGAGACCTAGCTCTATTTTAGTTCTGCCATTTAGTGCCTGTGTGAACGCAAGCAACTTACCTACCTCTGTAGGCCTCAGTATCTTCATCTGTTAAATGAGGATATGATAGGAATTTAAGGTTATTGGAAGATCAAATGAGATAGTAATTGTCACTACAGTGTTGGCACACAGTAAACATCCAATAAATGGTAGCTGCTGTGGTTGGTATGGTGTCAGCCTTATCATGAGTTTGTCACCATAGATTTAAACTCAGATACTATTGTAGCCATGAAAATGAATCTTTCCTTTTTAAGTTTTGCAGGAACATGTAAAAGTGTTTTAAGACTGGCTCTTCTCATCTTCCAGCCTATTCAGAACTTGTGAAAACATTAACCTGGGTTGCCATCTTCACCAAAGAGCCAGCTCAAGTTCCCTTTTCTTGGAAACTTTCTTGGTACTTCCAGCAGACAAAATCATACCCCTTTTTGAATGCTATAGCACTTACTTTCCATCCCATCACAGGGAGCCAGCAGTTAATATCTATAGCTTATTGCACAAAGATATCATAAATTCATAGCAGGCAGATGAGGACCACAGAAATGCAATTTTATATTCCCCAACAGATTTCCTTGTGGTGTGGTGGCAGTATGGTTCTGGTTCAGAACAAGGATTTTGTAGTAAAACAGACCTGGAGTCAAATCCTATCTCTGTTGTGTCTTAGGAAAGTGGAGATAATGGTTCCTACTTCTCATGAATGCCATGAAAATTAAACAATAGTTTATGGTGCTGGGAATATAGTAAATGCCCAACAAATACTAACTATAGTTAGCAAGTAGTGACTGGTTAACTAATGGTGTTAACAAATTAATTGCGATGCCTGAGATTTTGGACATCTCCTTTCAAGGTTTGTAGCCTAAACGCCAGCTTCCCTTTTAGCAGATCACATTCATCAAATGCCTAAGAGAGCATATGCGAGTTGAGTTGAAGAAAAATACCATAGACTTGGTCTTGCTGTGCAGCCTTCACAGCCATTAAGCAGGCACAAATGAATTAGCAAGGCACATTTATGAAAAACAGACCAGCCAAGAGGGGCCTCTCATGTTTAACACACTGCAGACCACATTGCTATTGTGTTTTGAAGACCTTAAAAAATTCTTTTTTTAATCACAGGGCAAGGAAATATGTTTGAAAACTATGCAATGTTTTAAATGATGCTATCTTCTTACAGTTATTCTGGGAACTTGCATCCATCTTGAGAGTATTACGTGCATTTTCTTTTGTTTTTCCAACATAATGGCCACTTCAAAGAGAAATCATCACTGTAACAAATAGCTTTAATTGTCAAATGCATCTTAGATTATATTTTAGCAGTTAGTATGGCACATTCTAGCGGTTAGTATGAAAATTTCCTGGGGGGATGGATGGTAGATGAGGTTTTGGAGTTGCCATCCAGAGTCAGGAGAGGTTTCTTTGGTTAGCTGCTTCTGATCTTTTCCAAGAGAGGCACCTCTGGTAGTCAGTCTTAGGCATGGTGGTCTCAGTATAGTCGGGTACCTCCCTGCAAAGGACAAGCTGCCCAAGATGGCTTGGCAATGCTGAAACGTTTTCGGACTTGGAACATGAAGGTTAAGGAGAGGCATCTGCTTCCATGTAATGATAAAGGTGATTATGCCATGCTGCTTCTGGATTTTAACTGACTAATCTCACTCCTTCCTTTACACCCCCTTCAAAATATATTAGTGCCACAAAACTGACTAAAGCAATCTGAGTTTTAGCCTCTTTTAGACATAACCTGTATGAAACACTTGTTATCAAATAAATGAACAGATGTGCTCTGTTCCCATGCTCAGGGCTCAGGGGTCTCCTCTTCTTTATTTCAGGATTCCTTACCAGTTCTACTCTTCTCCAAATCACAGGGCCAATGAGAGCAACACTATAGCTGATGGACTAGAGGAGAATAGCTAGAATCCTCCAAATTAAGCTCATCACCTGGACATAGAAAAAAGGCGTGATATGATGGGGGTAATTCTTAAATTTCCTCTGGTTAGTGGGGGCCTTTGCCTCTTTACAGTTGTTTCCTACAAATGAGTCCCTGCTTCTCTTTTGCATTTCTCTTTCAGACCCACTTCATGTCCTGTGTGCGCAATCTTGAGTGAACTCTATTCCTCCTCCATTCCATCCAGTTCGACCCCTACTAGTCTGATTAACCCCAAACCACATGTTGATCAGCACTGGGAGTCAGCCACTGGGGAGGGGGCGAGGGCGGGCTACTTGGTCTATGCCTTCAAAAGAGCTCAATTAACCGCTGTAGCAATTTATTATAAATTTAACACATGTCAATTAAAAAAACCCTAAAGCTAGAGCAAAGCGCACACACAAAAAGCAAATAAAAAGTACCTTTAATCACCACTCAGCTATTACAACTTGATAATTTTACTATATAATATACATATAAGTATGTATATAGTACATATACTCACAAATTTTGATTCTGATGTTTTCATTTCATGTTGCTGTGCATCATTTCCTCTTGCTTTATTCATGAGTGGTCGGTTTGGGCTAGGAGGCAGAACACATTCTTGTCCTTTCAGAGTCTTGACTCACCCATCTGTAGCTGCGGTGGATGGCAGCTTCAGCTATTTCCCTTGTGAATTTGTTGAAAAGCTATTTACCTGTAAATAATTAATATTACTTTATCACGTGTCTCCTAAGGCTGAATAGGCTCCCAATAAGAAGGTCTGGGTTGATTATGTTTTCAGTCCTGGGTGTGTTGCCTGTCCACATAGCCCCATAGCAGTGACATATCATTTCTCACAGCCTGCCTTGTTGGGAAAATCATCCTGGGTTCTGAAGACAAAGGGTTAATCAGAGAAATGTGTCAAAAGGCTTTAAAAAATACAGCCCTTTTGCAGAGGGGCCTCAAAATCTCTTCCCAAAAGAGTAGAGGCAGTTAACAGGACCCTTATCTGGGAGAGCAATCATCAGGAAAAGTTGTACGTTTTCTGCAGTACAAAGGCGCTGCTTTCTTCTCTTGGGCTCCGAATGGAGCTCTTGAGATCGAAGAAAACTGTTGGCTACAGTTCTAAAAACTCCAGATAAAGGCTTTGATTTGTTAATTAAAATTTTACTATCTGCATTTGATATCTCAGCCAAATTGTATCCGCTGCAGGAACAAGAAAGTTCCTCACTTCAAAGGGGCGCCCACTCTGTGACCTGTAATTATGGAATTTACTGCAGGGTGAAGCGCCTTCTGGGTTGCACCTGCCGCCCTAGCGCCCACCCTCTCTTCCCCCGCAGTGAGAGCCGCTCGTCCTCGCCACTTCCAAAGGAGCCTGGCCCCGCGCAAGCGCACAGGTGTGAGCGCCCGCCCCGCCCATCTGGTCCACCCACCACCTCGGCCCCCGCCCACCCTGAGCAAGGCGGCCTCCTGGAAGTCTCAGTGAAAAACGGCCTCTTTAATGAAAAAGTTGAAAGGCCGGAGCCACGCTGGGTGAGGTCACCTGCTGGTTGCTGGCTCCAGGCAGGGTCTCACCCTTTCCGGTGAGCTTGACCAGACTCTCCCGCTGTTCGGCAGGGGCCACGCCGCCCTCTGGTCCTTTTGTTCCCTCTGGGGCGCAGACACTATTAAAGGATATTTAGATGTTTCTATGTAGGGCTGCTTCCTGAGAGGAAGGCAATCACCGGTCAGCACTGGCCATTTTTTACATGAATATAATCGAAATCTGCAAATTGTCTGTAGGACTCCCGTCTCTAGGACTCCATCTCTATGGCATAAGCTTTGCCTTGGCCATAAGCAGAGCAGAGCGAAGTGTCGAGATACAGTTAGAAATTCTGCAAGACTTTCTGGTGGACTAATTACAATGAGGGCTTCACTTTTACTAGTTTTAATTTTCCTTAACTTGCATTTTTACAAATTGAATTTTGGTACTATTTTAAGTACAAAAAGTCTTCTACCAAACATTTAGGAAAGATGCAAAAGTGTAGACGAAGGGGTCAAAAAGTCAAAATTTAATTTAAAAAGTAATTTGGGATCTATATAATTTTCACAGAATAGATTGGAAAGGATTTTTTTCTAAGACAGAAGGCCTGTTTGTTTTGACTCAGGGTAGAACCAATCATGACTATTGATCTGGTCTGCATAAAGTGGAAATTCATGCTTAGAAGAGGAAGTGGGGGAGAAAAGAAACACTTTTTAGTGACTATATGTTGCATTAAAGGGTACAATCTAACATGGAACAAGCAGTTGTTAAGCTGTTGATCTCGAGTTGAAATGCAGGCTTACTGATTATCAAATGAGATAGGTCCTCTTGTGTCTCTGTCACCAATTGATGCTACTTACCATTAACTTGTCTGTTGCTTGGGCTCTCTTGTAGATACCTGTTTTCATTTGCTCTTGCCAGGCTATCTCTGAAAAGTGTCCTCTGAGTATCACTGTGAGATATTTCACCAAGAAGGATCCTAATGGTGTCTACATGTAGGTTCTAATGAAGACTTAGTAACTCCAAGGAAGAACCTTTTTAGAAACCACAAATTTTTCTCTGGAAGCCTAAGAGAGAAGACACAGCACCAAGTCAGGGAACTATAGAATTTGCCATGAGTAAGAGAAATCAATGGTGGATGGCAGCTAGAGCACTAGGAAGGGCGTGTGTGGTGAGCATGTGTGTGCGAGTGACTGTGGTGTCATGATACTCAGTGTCTGAGAGAACATAATGGATTTGAGAACATTAAAATGGGTACTACTACTTCTAGCATTTATCAAACATACATGTCCAAGGCTCCACACTGAAGAGATTCTATGTATTACCTTATTTAATCCTGACAATAACTTGGTAAGTTAGTTAACATTGCCAATGAACAAACTAAGGCTTAGAAAGGTCAATTTCTAACAAGGTCACATGATACAAAAATTTGATCCCAGGTCTAAGTCTGTATTTTTCTCTTCTATATTACACTGCTTACTAAGAAGGAGAGAATATTGTTCATGGAAATAAAAGTATCTGTTGGATGCAATAAAATGTCAGAAGGTTGAGTTTCTCTTTGCTGAATACTTTCTGGAATGATATAGAATAGAGAAATAGCCAATGTCATTTTTGTTTAAATATTAAAGGACACATTTCATTATTTGCTAATGAATTAATGTCATAATCCCCCAGATGATGA
Source organism: Macroglossus sobrinus (assembly GCA_004027375.1). Taxonomy (NCBI): domain Eukaryota; kingdom Metazoa; phylum Chordata; class Mammalia; order Chiroptera; family Pteropodidae; genus Macroglossus; species Macroglossus sobrinus. The sequence goes on from PVKZ01002980.1 coordinate 38,515, forward strand.
TGATACCTTTTATAATTTGGCTATAAACTATGACTATTTTATTTTGATGAGTTCAAGAAATAGTAGGTAACTTCAGATCTTAAATATTGAAATCAGAGAAGAAGGGCAACATAAAAATAAAGAGAAGAGAATAAAATAACTCTAAAGTTAGCATGGAAAAAAATAAAGAGAAGAGAATAAAATAATTCAAAAGTTAGAAGCTCCATAGGAAGATAAACTTGTCTTTTTCAAAATGTGCATTAAGTTAAGAGATCATAAACTAGAGAGATGAAGATTATACTACAACATCTGAAGTAACTCCAAAACATCTTATTTTTGTTCGAATGAAATCAAGAGTACCTTCAAAACAAAATATGGTAAAAGATACATCTGATGTGCTTTTCATGGTGAACTTTTTGAATGGCTCTGAATCTAGAGGCGAGTTAACTAACCATATTTATTATGAGTTTAACATAAAATTTATTGTTGTATTTGTACACAGCCTGCCAATATTCTCTTACACACCACCCTCCACAATTTAGGAGGAAGGCATGGCACACAGGCAAGGTCAAGGATGTGGGGACTCCCAAGATGAGGGTCTGTCTCTAAGCCCCTAGAAGAGACACTTCTGCCAGAGGTTTTTTACAATGTGACTCAAGGTTGAGGGCCTGAGGGTGAGGGCTCCAGGATGTCTCAGCATCACCTGATCATCTCCTGTAATGTCAGAAAAAAGCACGTGGCAAAATCTGTCTTAACTGCAGTTATTTATATTTCCCAAAACATTATGAAAACTTTGAGGCTATTTGATATGACTTTGGTTGCTTATCTATCTAGTCACTTAGAGATAACCATGGGAAAATAAAATTAAACTTAGTATCCTCCATAAATCTTAGAAAACAGTGTTAAAATTTATATGAAGTCTGTTTAGTCATAAGCTATGTGAAGGCCAGGAAGACAAATTAAGATGGATGCAGATTGCCCACGATCAATGTCAATGGGCCTGATAACTACTGTCTGCTTTCCGTGTCTCTCCAGGGTCTTTCATGAGATAATTTGGATGTTCTAATACAACATGACAGTGGACTGCTTCCAGACGCTCCTCTTCTCAACTAAAGAAAAGCCAGAGGTTTTCACCTGAAGAGTATGAACTAGTGAAGGATTTCTCCCTGACTCACTCCTCCATTCTAGGGAGCAAGTTAATGAAATCTTCACATGTATGTTTTGACAGATCCTTTCAAATCACATCAATTTGGCACAGGTGCACTAGAGGTGGCGGAAAAATTCCTTGGACATGAGGCTGGGCCAACTCCCCATCTTCTGCCTTCATTCCTGATGACTTTAGGAAGACAATCATCTGCTTTGACAGGAAATCCCTGCAAAGGTCATCTTAATGATGATGTAAATAGGAAGAAAATGCAAACTTAGCTTCTTTCTTAAATAAGAGAACAGATTGCTGGTGCAAGTGTACATGGAGAGAAAGCAGAACAGGGCTGACTGGAAAAGGTATAATACAGCTCAACTCTGAACTTCAAAGGGGAAAGATGATGAAAACAGTAAAGCAAGCACTGCCTTTGAGGATCAGAAATGACCCAGCGGTGGCTTGCAATGACACAGCCCAGTATCCTGGAGATGCCAGGTTTCACCTGCACCCTCTGCAGCCAAATATTTGGATGGAATCCCTGCCCTGTCACTCAAGTGTCAGGTAACCTTGGGCAAAGTCACTGGTAATTAGAGTGAGTTATATCCCTTATTGATAAAATGGGGTTAGTGATGATATCTATTTCATAGCGATTGTTATGAATTAATACATGTATGGCCTTAGAAGATTCTCTGCTGTATAGTTGTCACTCATATATTAATTATTACTACTAGATGGAGGCTGAACCCTTTTCTCATAAACTTTAAATATCTTCTTAGCATTCCCTTTGGTCAGTCTGAGAATCAATAGAGTAAAAGCAGTCTTCTACTACAGTCATATAAACTCACCATCATGTCCTTCTGGATTTGGAGGGAATGACTCATGAATTAGGGAGGTGTTCATCTTTCCCTGCTTCCCAGAGACAGGAGCAGTGCACATCAGGCCAATAAGGAATGTGGAGTGCCTCCCACAGTGGGTCTATATGTGGACCCTGAGAGGCCATCATGACACAGCCCTTGGCTCTCGTTGGAGCCAGTGAGATGAAGAGCATGAGTCAGCATCTTGGCTCTGCCACTTATTAGTTGTGTAACCTGAGGCAGGTCACTACCAATCAGTGCTCCAGTTTCCTCATCAGGAAAATAGAAATCATAAATAGTGCATTCTTCCCAGAGCTGTAGGAGGATTAAGTGAGTTAGTACACATAAAACACTTAGAACCATACCTGATGTATTGTAATCACCATATGAATGTTAACTGTCTCTAGGATTATTTTTATTAACAGCTCATAGGGACCCAGGTTCTTGGGGACACAGTTTCTGAATGCCAAGTGGAAGAGTTAATATTCATTTATTAATTAGTTAATAAATGTTTAAAAATACTCTGTCAGACACTCTGCTACATCCTGAGAGACTAGGTGAATAGGGCTCATGTCTTTGAATAAAACAGGAGTTCAGGAAGGAGGGTAGAGTTGGCTTCACTGAGGGGACATTGAGCTGGTGCTTACACATGAGCAGGTGTTCACCAGGCAGGCAGGGCTGAGGGAAAAGTAGTGAAAATGATTAAGAGTGTTTCCCAGTGCATTGGGGAAAAAATAGTTTGTTATGATCAAAGCATGGAGTGGGTGGGGAAAGTGATGATGTAGATAAAGAAAGAAAAGAACTAGCTCAAGGGGAATCTTTATGCCATATGCAGGTGGACTTTGTATTAATGTCACTGAGAGCATTAAGAGGAGACATAGAATGCTCAAGATTTTGATTTGGAATCAGTAAGGAGAATGAAGAAGGAGGTGAGTCTGGAAGCAGGGAGAGCAACGAATACAAAAGAAAAGGCAGTTTGACCCGACAAAGGGAGCTGTATTAGGTACAGGTGGTAAATTAAGAGACATTTATGAGATATGGGTGATATGTTTCAGGAATAAGATGAATAAGAGATAGAGAAGAATCAAGAATAAATTTCAGGCTTGTGAAATTGTAGGTATTAGTAAGTTTTTAAATTTGTATTTTAATTTTTTTTTTGTGGTGTTGGAAATAATTCAGAGGCAGAGAACTCTCAGGATATTGGGGATGATTGAAGTAGGTATTGACTTTGGACCATCTTAGATGGAGAATTAATTTTTATCCTTGGAATTCTTAGTTCTTAGGGGAGCGATTTTCTTATGCCTTCAAAATATGCATGGCCATGTGACTTCTTTTAGGCTAACAAAGAATCATTTTATTGCTGGTGCTCATGTCTATATTTTTCCCCTGCTATGAGAATGAAGGGAGCAAAGAAGACAAAGAGGTGCCCTCAGATTGAATCACTGAGCCAATACATGGAGGACGGTGGAGAGTTACCTGACTCTGCCGAGGACTTTTCAGGAGTGATAAAGAAGCTTTTGTTGTGTTGGGCCATTGTAGAGGAAAGGGAGAAAAGACAGCACTGCAGACTCAGAGCTGGTCCCGAGTCATTTGGTTATTTTCTCCTCTGTGTAGAATCAGTTTAAAAATCAGTAAAATTTCATAAGAGTTTATCTTCTAAAGTTAGGTGGTAGAAAAATCTGGAAAATAGCAGATTCTCAGGAAATGTGTTTTCTCTTTCTCTTTTTTCTTGCTTCTCAGCCAATACCTATCTGTTCTGACCTAAGAGAACTACCTCTCTTCCTTCTGCTCAGACTTATACAAATAATGTTTTATATAGTCGATACTCATTTGTATGTACTCATATATTTATTATTTAGTACCTCTGGCCTTCTATCTGGGAACGCTTTCTTCTGCCAGAAGAAAATTGCTTAGTATTTCATTCAGTGTGAGTCTGCTTGTCACTTGCGTACTTTGGCTTTTGTTGGTGTAAAAGTGTCTTTATCTTGCTTTTACTCTTGAAAACTATTTTCACTATGTACAGTGTTCTACTAGGTTGTCAGCTAATTTCCTCTTGTCTTTATAGATGTTGTTGTATTGAATTCTGCCTTCCATTGCTTTTCTGTTGAAAATTAGCTGTCAGTATAATTATTGCTGATTTGCAGTTATTTTGTCTTTTTTCCCTCTGGCTGTTTTTAAGATTTTCTTTCAGCCTTTTTGTTTTCCTGAAGTTTTAGTGTGATATGTACAGCAGTGTATTTCTTCATATTTATCTTGTTTGGGGTTTGTAGAACTTCTTGATTCTGTGGATAAATAAATTCATCATTCTTTTACTTAGCAAATATTTACTGATGTTCGCTGGAGCTCGGAGTCTAGTGGTAGGAAAAATAAGAAAGTATGTGATCTCAATACAGAGGATTACTAGGCCCTGGGGGGAAGTTCAATTCTTTGGGAGCATATCCTGCTGGGCTGTTGTCTAAGCCAAGTCCTGAAGGACAAGTGGAATCAGCAGGTAAAGCATGAGCAGAGGCTGGGGAGAGTATTTTTGAATGTCGGTTCTGCATATTCAAGGCTCCAAAGGAAGAGGACATGAAGGGCTTGTGGAACTGCAAGTGGGTCAATGTGTTTGCAGTGCTGAGCAAGAATATGGGAGCTGTGAAGGAGAATAGTCAGAGATAAGGCTTATTTATCAAATGCCCAGCTCCACCTACAGTGTCTCTTTTTAGCTTTAGACATATATCTACTTCTTATATGACATCTTTCTTAGGATGATTCAAACCACCTCAAAGTCAGCTTGTCTAAAGCTCTGGCTTACCTTTCCCCAAATCAGCCTCCTCCAGAATCCTAGTTCCGTAGATACAGTTGTACATACTAGAAAACTGGGAGTCATCTCTGCATGGCCTGATGGGCCAGAGTGATTTTTGTCCCTCTGCACTTCTGCAGTTTCATCTCCCACCATGCTTTGTCTTGCCCTCTTCACTCTAGCTATGTTGACTTTTTCAATTTCTCGAACACATGTTCTTTCCTGTCAGGGATATTTTACAAACCTGTTCTCTCTTCTTGAGAAGCTTCCCCTACCACCTCATCACTTTAATGGGGAAGGCTTTCAACTCCTACCCCCACCACCATTACACATTCTCATCCCATATATTTCCTCTCACAGTGCCAATCATGACTTGTAATTAGGTATTGATTGATGTGGTTGTGTGTGTGGTGCTGGCTCCCCAACTAGTCTAATTTCATGAGGACAGAGATGATGTGTACTATGCTTACACTTAATTTCAGGGCTTATTTATCAAATGCCCAGCTCCACCTACAGTTTCATAGCTCTATGAAGGAGTTTGGTGTTATCTTGAGGAATGACCAGTGTTGTAAAAGAGGGGATGCATTATGAGAGTTCTTGCTTTAGAAAGCTCACTTTTGACTACAGTATGGACAATGGATTGGAAGGGCCAAGACTAGAAACAGGGGACTATTATTCTAATGCAGGTGGGAGATGATGCTAGTCCCATTGAAGACTGTAGCAGTGGAAGTAGAGAAAAAGCGAATAGATGTGAGAAGTGTTAGGTGCCCCAACTTGGTGAGATTTTGTGATTGAATGGAGGAGGTGGCAGGATGACTTACCAGACCTCTGGCTTTAATCACTGGGCCAATGGCCGTTCCACTTATGAAATAGGGAGCAAGAGAGGTACTAGGAAATGAAGATGATTATATGTAGAGGAAGATGACTAATTTGGCTTTGGGTTTGTTGAATTGAAGTGTAGGTGCCCAGGAGGCAGTTGGTCTTAGTCTCAGGTGAAAAATCTGCCCCAAAGATATAGGTTTCGAATTTGTTATAGAATCTATCATAAAGTGCTTTGTTTACAGTATGGCTTAGCTGTGAATAACTGAGTAACCCCAAGGACTTACACAAGTGTCACTTTATAAATCTAGACAGTCTAAAAAATACATATATTTTTATCTTTGTGAGGAAATAACAGCAAAGATAGGTCAGGGACAAGTCAACATAGAATTTGAAGGAATTGAGACTGGCAGATTATTCTTTTTTGACTAATTCTGTCAATTGAGTATAAAATTTTCACTGAAGCTGGAGAAGGGGCTGACAGCAGAGGTCAGAGAAATGGGGATGGGCCAAGTCAGCAAACAGCATTCCCTCATAGTGGGGCCCTCATCCCCTGATGAGAGAGATGTCCACTCAGGCCCCTTTGGTTCGCAAATAGTTTCTGTTTATTTTTCAGCTCTCAAAGAGAAAGCACATAAAAAGATCAGTCATAGGGCAGAGCCAGTAGGGTAAACATTAACTAGATATAGACCTGAACTTCTTTCACATCTGATGAGTAATTTATTGGATGCACAGCTGAGTAGTATCCAGCCTAGAAAGTTTATCTTGACTTTTGAAAAACTATAAAAGAGAAATGAAGGTTTCATAAATGGGAGTTTTTTTCACATGTGTTGGATGGGTTGACTAGTTGGAGTGCATAGACTAAAGTGGAGTGGCCAAATGGCAAAAAACGGTGGGAGACTCACCCCGGTCTGATTTCATTCATCAGATCTAAGGGTGCAGAGGAGTTTGTTTTTGAAGTATGCAAACTCTCTTCCTGACTCATTTAATAATCATTGCTACTCACATCCAGAGCACTTGCTTTGCAGGAGAACTCAAAGTGTTTCACTGACGTTTGAGTTAATGGGTGACTTCACAACCTGTAGGTCAATGGAAGCCCTTATCACAGAAGGAATTCTTACTGGGGGATGCAGCTTCGCTCTAGCCACTGTTAACATGGGTGCTAGCCATACTCCTGGGAAAACAATAAGTCACTTTGATTACACAACCTTGGGTTTATCAAAGTCATGCAGAGGAATTCCTCTGCATATTCCTGGTGTCTCCTAAGACTTGACTCTCCTTGAGGTTTTGTTCTACTGGGTCCCTGAGGAGACCACCAATATTTGAGTTCTCTGATTCTCCCACCTTGTGACATGGCAGGACATATCAACATTTTGAATGTCTACTGAGCATGTGAAAAATTTCACCTTTTCTCATGAACTGTCTAAAAGATACAAACTAATTTTACATCATTGTTTCTTTTCTCTACTGTTTATTTTCCTAAGTTCACTTTTTTTTATTACTATGGCCTGATAAATAAATTCAACTTAACGGCAGCCAACATATTTAGGAAATCCAGAGAATTCCCACTTTCAAACTGTTCACAAGCATTGCCTACTTGTGGTATAATAAACCCTTAGAGCCCAGCGTGACTTACGTATGTACTGATATTTTTTCAGATAATGAAATGAATGCAAATAAGTCTTCCCATTCCTTTGAGCCTCTCCCTGACAGATAATGAAAGCATGAAGACCATTATGATTTCAATTCCCAGTATTGGAACCCTATGTTCAGACTTAAACTCACTTTGCTCTTGATTGCATTATTCAGAAATTCGAAAATAAATTGTGACTTAAATTTTTTTATTATTTATATTTTTATTTGTTTATTTATTTATGAAAGAGCTCTAGGTTGTAATATTTACGTGGAAACACCTGAATTTGAGTTTTAACTTTTCCTTGTGACATGGGACTTGTTGTTTAACCACCTGGCATCAGTTTTTGTAAAATGTAAATGAAAATTGATTTATGTGATTTTAGAGTTCTTTCCAGGTCTTTTCTCCCCCAGTTTGGTCATTATAAAATATCCCTGATCACAGCACTTGATTCCCATTCTCCAGCCCCTCACTCCGTGTTGGCCCAGCCCTGAGGGGCGTGCTTTGAGAAGCTGTGCCTCCTTGGCTCCCACCTAGGTGTGCAGCCTGGTGCTCTCTTCCCTTCACAACACTGGTGCTCTCTCTTGAGTCCAAGTTCCTGGCTGAGGCCCAGTCATTCCCTATGATGTTCCTGTTACCCGTCCCTCTGCAACCTTCTGCCTCTGCTTCCCCACCCTTCAGCATGAAGAAAAACACATAGATTAAGCCTAGTTTGTCTTCCACAACCCTCCATTTTCTCTTACACATTTCTGTCCCCTTTCTAGCCAACTCCACCCTTTCTTCCAAGCCCTGAGCCAGGGCTATCATTCTTCACAGACCCTCTTATGAAAGAAGAAATAACCAATGAGGAAATTCACATTGAAATAATGACAGTGCTATTTCTTTCTTGGGAAGTTCTTACATCTATTGCATATTTATTGTGTACCAGGCTCTCATTTACTCCTCTCCCAACAATGTGATGTGGTCAATATTACTCTCATGCCTATCTACAACTGGCACAGTTGAAGCCCTGAGCAGTCCCTACAGGGTTGCTGTGGGAATAAACTAGTGAGTTACTAACAGTGCTTTAAGAAGATAAACTACCAACAAATGTTCACAGGAGGTGATGACTGGAGCCAGCGGTCCTTTGGCCCTCTGAGTTGTGGAGACCTGATGGATCGCAAGTGGCCCTCTTGGTCCTCTTTCTGCCCATATCATTTGGCTCAATCCTGAGCTCCCCTCACTATCTTGGGGACTGGGTGGTTGCATAGTTCCCTCCACATATCCTGGTTGAACCTTAGTAGGCCAGGTCCTTCTCCCCATAGCCAATGTTTTGCTGCTCTAGTTTCCTCCCACAGTAAGACTCTCACATTATCTTTAGTGGAGCAGGAGGGGAGTGCCATTAACATTGCTAAGGCTCATTATGTTCATGCAATAACTTACCCTAGAAAACAAAGACAAAAATATTTAGATGCCATACATTTATTGGCTTTCAAGAACAAGGCCTTAATATTCACTGCAGAGTCTAAAAATGTACAAAATCAAAATGACAACCTGCCAAACCAAGTTCATTTGCTGGACTATTGATTGCTGATGCTGAGTCAAGAGGGGATTCTGAGGCATCAGTTTCTAGCTGTCTCTCTTCTTGCGTTCTGGATCTAAGCATAGAGGCTGGCCTTTGGACAGATTGCATTTTCTTGAGAAAAGCAACATGCCCTTAACTTGGGGTGGGCATTGGGAGTGGAGAAGGGCATTGTTCCACTTACTGACATCTTCATGAGGGTCAGAGAAATTTCAGTCACAGCTTGTCTGGTTTCAGATAGAGAAGACAAAGAAGCTGTGTCTATGCATCTTAAAATTCATCCTGCATGAAAAATAATTATTTACTTCATTTTGTGCTAATTTTTAATGATGAGATGGTATTTGGATTAAATGCTCAGGCTTGAGCAATGAGTATGAAGGAAGTAAAAAAGTAATTTGGAGAATGTTTGAAACTTCCATTAATAAAGCAGGTGTTACAAGACCACCTGCTTTAAATGGTGAAGCACAGATAATCTATCTTTGAATCCCACTTCTTGAAATAAAAGATGAGATTATATATGTCTGTTCAGGGCATTTTGAAATGAAGTCATCAAAATAAGGGAGGTGAACAGGAAGGGAAGGGAAAGAGACAATGTCTGATTTTCTCTATCTTGGTAAGAATTGAAATGCACTCAAATCAGTTATGTCATGATTTTAGATCCCTTCATGTTTGTTAACATCATAAGAAACACTGCCATATATGACACCAACCACACATAAGGAAGTATGGTCATATATACCCAGGCCACAGATACCTCTGGGAGCTTCTGACTCACTCTGCTAGTTAACCTTTTGGGAGGGTATTTGAAAGCTGCATTGGATTAAGAAAATTCCTTCTCTGGTGCTTAGGTTGGGATTTGAAGTTCTTTTGGTTCACTTATATTTTCATAATTAACTTCTGTTACCATGAGTCACTTTGTCCCAACCCCATGCTCAGCTGTATTGAGCACTTACTTGCAAGATGCTGCTTAGAAATCTAGTGAGGAACAGAGATGAAATAGCAGGAGGCCAGTGTTCCCAGGAAGTATAAGTTCTGAGCTCTGACCTGTTTTAATGCTCAGGTTTCTGGGCACTCAGGACACATGCAGATGCTGAATGGCATATAAAAATTGGTGTCAGCCTTTAACAGGAAGGGGAACTCCCTAAGTATGCATAGCCAGTGGCCATACAGAAGCACCTCCTGAGTTTGCCTGTGACAGCCACTGTTGTAGCTATTGGTCATCTGCTCAGACACAGGCCTGGCCATCACAAAGGCAGGAATGGGGAGAAGACACTTCGACAAGGAGGTTCTCAAGTCAAAGTGAGACTCTTCCATCTGGAGTCTGATCCAAAGGCTCTCCCCAGCCCTGGGGCCTAAGCTCCAGGGACACATGGCCAACATATGCAAACACTTGAAAGCAACAGACAACTTGAATTAATTAAATATGAATGAAATCACAGCAGGTCTTACAGTTGATACCTGAGCTCTCCATTGGCAACCGAAATCATAAAAAGTACATTGAAGAGGGGCCAAACGAGAGTGTTAGAAAATCTAAAAGGAATAAGAAAATGTTTTGAAGAGGAGTGTTTTAAAAGATGCCTTGACAAGAATTGCTGGATAATGGATAATTCAGTTGGCCATATGTAGCCTTCAAATGCAGGTTGTAAGCAAATCTGCTTGTAGTTACTATTATCCCTAAGGAGAGCAAATTGGGAGAGGTTGCTATAGGCTAGCAATTCTCAAACTTTTTGACTTTGACTTACCCTAATCCTATCCTGATAGCTCTCCCTCCCATTCATACAATCTCAAAAAGAATATCATGAAACAATACTTGCCCTTTCTATACATTATGCAGTGATATTTTCTATTCTATTCTATTCTATTCTATTCTATTCTATTCTATTCTATTCTATTCTGTTCTGTTCTGTTCTGTTCTGTTCTGTTCTGTTCTGTTCTGTTCTGTTCTGTTCTGTTCTGTTCTATTCTAATTTTTTTCTTCTATCCTAATCTGTCCTATCCTATCCTATCCTATCCTATCCTATCCTATCCTATCCTATCCTATCCTATCCTATCCTATCCTATCCTATCCTACCTTATTCTATCCTTTTCTGATCTTTTCATTAATTCTTTAAACTACTGCTATTCAGTATTTTATCAAATTGATTTCCAATATATTTCATTGTCCGTTAATGTTCTGAAGCTAACAAGTGAAAATTACAGGTCTCAAGTAGTGTATGTATATACTAGGTGACAAATTGAAATGTATTTCTTATTGTGAGTTGTGGTCAAAAAGGAGTTGAAAACTACTTCCCCTGCCTCCATCCGTCAAGGATAGAAACCCTGACCCTCTTCTGATGGTAAAGTTATTTGAAGGATGCCTGAGGCAGAGGGGGCAGAAGGACTCACACCAGCAAGCACTTAAAAGGAGGAGGGCTCATACTCATGCAGTGAGTCTACATTTTCTCCATCCAAACAATGGTTGTAGGAGAGGGAGGGGTCAGCACTACAGTCTGTGAGCAAAATCTGGCCTGCTGCCTATTTTGGTGTGTAGAGTTTATTAGAACACAGCCAAACTATGGTTTTACCTATTGTCTGTGGCTAGTTTTGTGCTACAACAACAGAGTTGAATAGTTTGTAAGAGAGTCGATATAAAATAAAAAAATATTTGCCAACTGGCCCTTTACGGAAATATTTTTCAACTCACATCAATGCCTCAGGATGTCTGACTAGAAACTCTTTCGCTAAGTCCTTCTACGAATATCTCTCAGGCCACAGGCTGCCCATTTGCAGCACTTCTCACATTCAATCCTTGGGGTCTATGTTGGGGGTAGTACAGACAAAATTCCCCTTTCCACTTTCTATACTCCTGATAGGTGGCTATCAGGGGAACAACTAGCCACACAAAATTCAGTGGCTCATGCTGTAGTTGAATTGTCTGGAAGCAGATGCTGGGATAGAGTTTGAGTGTAAGAAGAGCTGCTGTAGAAAGAAAGATGAAGTGGGATTGAGCAGAAGAAAGAGCTGGACCACAGGGTAGGCCAGACAGAGCCTCAGCCAACCTGATAGGGAACATTGGAGCCAGAATCACCCTCAGAGGCTCAATTTCACTTCTATCTCATGAGTCAGATGTGAGCTGCCCCCAGACAGATGTGACCTCAGTGAAGCTGCTATCTGCAGCCCAGGCCTACCTGTCAGCCAATCATGCTCCCTGAGAATGGGCCACGTGTCTATTGTCCCTCTGTCTACCTCTGTGCCACTTGATGGGCTTCCTCATACTCTCAGGGAGCTTGGGTGCTTCTCTCTTTCTAGGGAATCCTGGAGCAGGGAGGCTTGTGAGACACATTACAGTACCACTGCTGCAGTGGGTCCTGTGGTTTACCTCCTCCACACTTGGTCTTGGGTCCCCTCTCCCTCAGCCACCATCTCTGTAGTCTTGATTCCTCACCTGTAGCATGACTGAGACCCTCATCCTCAAGCTGGGTTGGCTGTATCTGTTCATGTCTAGGCACAGCTAGACAAGAACACACAAACTGGGGCCAGTGTGGATCACCTGGAGTTCACACTGATTTCCCTCTGCCACCAGTGTGGAATAGCAGCCTCTCTGCCCAGTGGTCAGGTCAGGATGGTGACTCCTCTCCTGACTGCCCAGGTGGTTGTCCAGCTTGTAATTCAGAGACTCTTTGTAATGCTCCCCTAGGGAACACATGTCCCTTTGGAGACTAAGACTTGTTGCCTTGCAAGTCCTAGTTTTGTGGGCATGGGAAATAAAACTTCTCCAGTGGGTCATTAAGGGTGATGGCAAGTGGAACCATTGAGCCACTCTTACTTCTACCCCTTGATTCTTAAGCTTACATATTCTTTCTTTTGTGGGCACTGTGCCATATAAATGTCTGTAAATCATTGTGTATCCTGTGTCCCTGGTTATGGCATCCTGTCTTTGCAGAGTGTTGTTTTCTTTTTTAAAATTTTTAAATTTATTTATTTTAATTAGTTTCAAGTATACAGTACACTGGTTAGACATCTATGTAGTTCATAAAATGATCCTCTCAACTGATCTCTTCCTCCCCTGACCCTCCACCAAACCAACATATTAATGCTAGCTGCATTCCCTATGCCGTGCTCCCCATCACCGTGACCATCCATCAGCTACTAATTTGTATTTCTTTAACTCTTCATCTCATTCTCCCAGACCCCCAAACCCTCCTCCCCTCTGTCACCAAATTGTCCACTATATTTGTGAGTCTGTTTTTGATAAGTTTGTTCGTTTTATTTCTTAGATTTCTTATATAAGTGAAATCATATAGTGTTTATCTTTCTCTGACTAAATACCTTCTAGGTTCATCAAAGCAATATCTTTTTCTATTCCCTTTCCTTTAGTCTGTGTGTGTCTTTTAATCTGAAGTGAGTGTTTTATATTTTTTCTTCTTAAAGAAGTCCCTTAATAATGTCCCATATGCTCCTTAAATTATTTTTATAGTCTTGGCATCTTATTTCTTACCATTCTGCCCTTGGCTTTTCTGTCCTCTAGATAGGGCATTTGATCCTTTTCTTTATTCACTTTGTTTATTCTATTTAATGTACTTCTCATCTCAGATAATGTGTTCTTCATTTCTGACTGACTCCCTTTTATAATTTCCATTTCTATTTTTATGTTTCTTATCTCTTTGTTGGAGTTCTCTACACTTCCCTAAAGTTCATTGAGCATTTTTATAACCAGTGTTTTGAACTCTGCATCTGTTAGATTTCTTGACTCTATTATATCTTGATCTCTGTTCTGTTCTCTCATATGGCTTCTGCTTCTTTGTCTTCCCATTTGGGCTGTCTTTCCATGTCTCTTTCTATGTACTAAGCAAAGCTCCTAAGTCTCCCAGTCTTATTAGTGTGGATTTGTGAAGTAGATGTCTTTCTAGTGGCATAGTCCTGAGAGGGGCTTAGCTGCAGGCCAAACTTAGCCCAAGCCTCTATCCCTCCAAGGCCACCTGCTAAGATTCAGTAAGCAATCCACGGGTACTGTGCTTATAGTTGCTTCAAAAGCCCACACCAGAGACTGAGGCCAGCTGCTTCCAGTGTGAGTCTAGGTGCTGCTCAGCAAGGAGCTCCTGACTTGCTGAGGATCTTTACATTCACTACCCACTCCCATTTGTCCATTTAATGGCCCATATGTCCACTCACATGCCACCATGCATCTCACAAGAAAGAAAGAAAATTAGAGACATAAATACATCTAGGTAAAGCATAAGTGTCCCTTGTTTCTCTAAGGATTTGTGGAAGAAGTTCCAAAAGAGAAACTCTCAGCTATGTGAGCGTGAGTTCACACAGTAGCAGTCATTCTGCTCTAGAAAACTCCTGTATGGTATCACTCAGTGGTTTCCGTTAGATTATAAAGAACAAGATTCTTTTCCTTTATGAGGTAATTCAACTGATGAGAGGCTGTCTGAGTAGCTTTGACATTAAGGAGTAGTAACTCTCTTAGGATGGTTTGTGGACATCAGAAGTGGTATATGTTGGGGTGCAGTAGGGTTTCTCCCACTCAGCACTGTTGATATTTTGGGCTGGATAATTCTTTGCTGTGTGCTCTTATGGACTAGATGTTTGTTTCCTCCCAAATTTATGTTGAAGTCCTCACTCTTAATGTGATGACATTTGGAAATGTGGTGTTTGGGAGGTGATTAGGACTGGATGAGGGCATGAGGATGGGTTCCTCATGATGGGATTACTGGCCTTACATGAGACTCTCTGTACCATGTGTAAATATACCAAGAATGTGGCTGTATGCAAGCTAGAAGGGGTCTCTCACCAGAAACCAAACCCTTCTGGACCTTGATTTTGGACTTTTCAGTTTCTAGAACTGTGAGAAAATAAATGTACATTGTTTAAGCTATGCACTCTGTGGTATTTTGTTATGGCAGCCTGAACTAAGACATGTGCATTGTAGGATGTTTAACAGCACCTCTGGTTTCTACCCACTAGAGGCCAGTAGCATTCCCCCCTTGCCCTGCCAATAGTGACAATTAAAAATATCTCTGGACATTGCTAAATGTCCTCTGGGGGGGAAAATTGCCCTCAGTTGAGAATCATTGGGGGTCAGGCCAGAAGTGTGTCTCTTATGTTGTGTTGTTTAGTTTATAAGAGTTTTGCAGGTTGGAAATGAATGAAAAAGGGATCTATTTTGGAAACTGGCCCTCACTTGACCACTTTTGGAATCTCATTCTGTGGCACTATAATAGTTGATGAAGAAATGCCTGTCATGAGAATGAGAACTACAACAAAATAAAGTACATAGGCACTGGCCCTCAGAGAACCCCTTTGGGACTCTATACCACTTTACAGGGACAACGCCTTGTGGTCCATAATGATACTTTAGCTTTTACCTTCCCTCAGTGCGTTGCCAGGCTGGCTGACAGGGAAACAAAGCTCAGTATCTTTAATGACCTGATTTCTTCCCAAAGTTTTGAAAACGTTGTCTTGATTTTGCCATTGTTACTCACATGAAAACTTCTGACAAATGGATTTTGGAGGAGCTCTTTTTTTAAGACAAGAATGGATGAGACAAGCTTTGAAATCTGAACTAAAATCAGAAGAAAGATTCTAGTTAATTGCCCTTAAATTATCTGGGACTTCTGAAATGCTGAAGACAGAAAATAGACATAGCCTGAAAAACCATTTTTATCTGGGGTGGTTTGAACTAACTGACTTTCTGAGAAAGAGACAATGTGTCTATTTCCAATTGACCTTGCCCCCACCAAATGAACTTGGTAATTGCAATATTTCATGACTCCCCTTAGGTTATTAGTTTTAAGTATGGTCTCTGCTTTTTTCCAGGCATTTCTGAAACCATGAGAAATACAAAGGCACATTCAGAATTTATGGTCAAAAAGGCACCACATAACACATGTGCCTATTGTAACATGGAGACCCCCAAAGGTGACAAGTACCTGAATCTGCAGACCTTACTCCTTCACAGCCACTGGGAACAGACATGTGGGACACAAGGATGTGCAGACTTTTCTGTGCTGTTTCCCAGTCTCTTGACAGTCTTGGTTACAAATGTTGAATTTGGGAAGTGGCTGGGAATTTCATTCTACTATCTCTTTTCTCTGCTTCTTTGGCTCTATTAAGCCATCTTCACTCGTCTCTGTACTGGCAGCCACCAGCCAGTAGTAGCTGTGACTTGTCTGAGTCACTCTCTACAACAGACACACACACACCACAGGAGCTTGTATCAATGGAAATGTACGCTGTCCCTTGTATTTGATGTTGTGTGGGTCCTCCAAAAACTTTATGCCCCTCGTTCTTCCAATGCCATCTACAGCTCTGTCCTGTTTCTGGCGCACACCAGTCCTTTTTGAGTGACTCAGTGTGTCATGATTATAAGCCACTATGCCACCAGTGGCCCCCCTGCTTCCTGTTCTTTGATCTTTTCTTGTTTCATGGTGCCCCTTTCCACTCTAAGACCTCAGTTCTCTCATGTTCTCCAAGTCATGTTTGCTCTCCAGGAGCTGCTGATTTCACCTGCCTCCTGCTAAGTGTTCATCCAACCCCACATTTTTTTCCTCTGAGACTTCTTCCTCAGCCAAGATTCCAAGTTTGGTAATGTGAACAGAAGTGAGGTCTTGTAGACCTTGGCTCTAAAAAACTTCCCAAATGTGATCACTCTTCTATGTTCTCACCTTCCCTCTTTTGCTGTCCAGATGTAGAGAATCCAATGGAAGACTATAAGACTTGAAGATGAAGAAAAAATATGGAAGGAGGTCCCAGGTTCCAGGATGATGCTATGAGAAGCAAGCCACCCAAACCAGCCACTTCTCTACTGACCCACATGAACAAAATATAAACTTTAGTTGAGCCAAGTCCCCAAGATCTGCTGGTTGTTTCTTAATAGTCTACTCGGATTCCTGCTCTGTTATTTCCAAGGTCACTTGAAGTCACTGCTGGCCTTTTCTCTCCTGTAGACCCTGAACTAGCTTTCCCAGATACTGAGAGTTCTCTTCTCTGTGAGCTCATCTCTGTGGCAACCTGGGTTCCACATTGGTGTTAACACATTTCATCAATGACCATAAATGAGATCTTGCCTTCCTCCACCTTTTTTGCTTTTTTTTAAATTTTATACCATTTGTGTTGGCAATGTACACTTAGATTCTAATATTATTCCCCTAATCTAGAGCTTGTCTCCCTTGTTTCAAATGTCTGCTATAGTGCCAGGCTGACAGCATGTTCCTCCAGTTGTATAAGACCCAAGGTTATCCTACTACCAGCTGGGCCCCCTGCAACCTGCTGGCCTCCTAGGAAACCTGACATCAGGCTGCCATGGGCAGGAACTGAATTTCTCAAGTTCCAGCTCATTTTTTTCCCAGGCAGTTCTAATACTGTCATGGTTTCATCTACTTCTTCTAATACCTACCTTTTATAAAGTTAGTGATATATGCATTACCTCTCAAAGGTCAATATTATCTGAACCCTCATAGGCAGGCAGAAGACATCTCTGGAAGGACTGAAACTCTCTTCAAGAAAGGTTTGGCATCTGTGTGGAAGCATGCTCTGAGTGCGTTTGCATTCTTGTGGAGGCATCTCTGGGTTTGTTTCTGTGTGAAGGTATCACTGCATGTGCTTGTGTCTGTTTGGAAGAGTGCTCTGAAAGTGTGCACAGAGAGCCACTGGGGCATTCATGACCATGTTCTCTCCTGGGCTTTGTCATCCTGTCTGCTGTGAACTGTTACTTTTATTATGGCCCAGATTTATTACAACTGTTTCCTTTTGGTCTTTAATTCAATTATTATTACTATTATTTATTTATTTATTTATTTATTTATTTATTTATTTATTTTTACTAAAACTTGCTGTGTTGTAGATGTGCTCGGCATGGAAGAAACCACATAAATAAGATGTAGGTGCCCTGTCTTTGAGGAACTTACCACCTAGTAGGAGGGAAAAAAACATGTGCACTAGCTACCCTAATGCACTGTGAATTGTAGAAAATTAGACACTATAAATATACATCAAAATATACATCAAATACTATACAAAAAAACACCACTGTTTGGCATGCTCAAATGGTTTAGATGTACTTTCTGATTTTTGAGAACGGTCTTGTTGCTCTCTGTTGGATCATGATAAATGCCTTAGTTTCTCTGTCTTTCATCATGGTCCAGCTTTGCTCTTTAAAGCATGCTTCACATTTCTCTTTACACCTGGGCTGAGATTTCTTAGGCATCACTGGGATAAATGCTTTCATGAAACTATGCTTCCTCAGGAAGTTTCTGAACCTGCTCACCTGCCTTTGATCTAGTCACCTGTTCTCTAACATACTCAATTCTGCTTAGATCTGCATGGCTGCTGTCTTTAGTGTCTGTACCTGCCCATAACCACATGTGGACATTTGTTTCCCAGGCAAAACACAGCAGTGGCTACAGTGGCTAGATGTGGGATTGGACTGAGAAAAATATAAAATCATGCCAATAGTAATCATAATAGTAATTAATAGTCAGGATAGTAATCATCTAGCTGCAGTGTCAATGCACTTGAAAGAATATTCTTTGGGTGTATTTTTAAATACACCCAAAATATATCCTAGATGGGACAGGAAGATTGAGCTTTGAAGATAAAAAATCCTAAAAGGACTAGTCTGTGATCAATGTCAATTTCATTTATGCTAATGACTACCTGGTTTCAAAACTTGGCACCATGGGACATTTTTTTTTTTTCTGAAGTGGTTGAAAAGAAAAGTGTAAATGTGGATAATAGAATCATAAGTACCAACTTGGAATCTCTGGCTCACTGGTGGACTCTGCCATCTCTTCCTCTCAAGATAAGGAACGTGTGACCTCTGCTGGCTCTGCCCTTCCTGATTTTTAAGGATCCACATAGACTTTGTGTAGATTTTAGGAAATGTTGCCTGTGATCTATGAACATGTGCACATGTGACTCCAAGCTTGTGCTCAACTCCTCATAACCTAGGTGTCACCCTCATTGCTGGAACGAGCTTCTATTTTTCAGCACTATTAGATCAAATCTTACCCTCTGTATTCAAGTTGCTCTCAAAACCTAACGTTTATTCTAGTCTCTCTGTACCGAAATCCTGTCCTTCATTGCAGAAATGAGTTTACTCAATCCTCCATTTCATGAGTCCAGGGTGAGACCCAGCTGCCTGCTGATAGACTCCCATGCGGATATCTCTCTGCTTGGCCTGGATTCCTACTTGCTGTGACAGAACGGACTGGGATAAGAAAGGGTGCCTGGATTAAATCCTATTACCTGTGTTTGATCTTCTATATCTGTACTGCCTTCCAAACTCTTACCTCTTGCAGTCAGGCCTTGGTGGCAGAGTCTGTGAGTTTGCTTCACTTTACAAATTCCCCGTGTTGTATAGTCATAGAAAAGTCCCAATTTTTGAGGGAACAAGGCTTCCCAGAATAAAGATATCCCCCAGCCCTCTTTGTGGAAGTATTTAGATATTGCCTTAGGCCAATATTAAACTTAGAGATAAATGTTTTAATATTTGCAGGAGTCTCTGTCACAGCTACTTATTTCTGCCATTGTAATGTGAAAGCAGCCATGAATAATATGTAAATAAAGGAGCATGGTTGTGTCTCAATAAAACTTTATTTATAAAAACAAGCTGTGGTTTGCCAATCCTGGCTCTAGACCAACATTCTAGGCAAAGCAGAACAACAAGATAGAAGAGGTTTAGGTCCATGACAACTTACAGTCCCATACGCACTCTAGATTGCTTCCATCCAGACTTTTATGAGAGAAATAAATATCTACCTTGCTGAAGCTACTGTTTTTATTTTCTGTCTGTGGTAGGCTGAAGATGGCTCCAAATTCTTTGATGGTCTTCCCAATGAGAAGTGGAGTCTAATTTCTCTCCCCTTAAATCTTTCTAAATGACTTGTTTGACCAATAGAATATAGTGGAAGTGTTGCTCAGGGACTTTTAAGAGTAGGCCTAAAGAATCTTTGCAGCCTCTACTCAGCATCTGGGGACTCTCTCTCTTGGATCTTTGAGCTATTGTGAAGGAATTTCAACCACTCTGAGACTGCCATGCTAGCGGTGGGGCTCATGGGAGCTCTGATGGACGATCCTAGCTAAGCAAGCCTTCCATTTATCCTGCCACAATCTATCTTGAACCAGCCATCCAGATCATCTCATTCACCCTTGAGTGACTTCTGTTGATGTCATGTGGAACAGAAAAGAACAGGTAAGCACTGCTTGAATTCCTAACCCACAAGATTATGAAATATAATAAAATGGTTATTTTGAGTCACTAAGTTTTAAACTAGTGACCTTAGTGCCTCACCTACCCTATTCAGTTTCTCTTTCCTTCTATTCCACTTCTGCAACATTTAGCCTTGAGAAGAAACATATTTAAGAAGGTAAAGAAATGATTTACTTTTTAAAATGTTGGATAAAATATTGGTTCTATCAAGTCCTAATTATAGAGCAGATAAAATTAAACATCTAGAGGAAATAACAATAAGGCTATAGGGTAGAATACGATTGCTCACTAAATAGTTCTTCAATTTCAGATTTGTTCTTTTAACTCTAAAGTTCTATGTGGGAAGAAGTTGAAAAAGCAAGGGCTTTGGAGTTAGACATAGTCTGGAATACTGGCTCAATCACTTATGACCCATGTAATCCTTAGTATTTTATTAGACTACTCCAGACTAACATAGAAAAATGCCTGACAAACCAGTGGTCAATGAATAGTTTCCTCTATGATTTAAATTAGCTACTAGATCTGTGCTGTCCATCAGCCATCTACATCTACAGCCAAGAATGTGGCTAGTCCAGATTAAAATGTACTATCAGGGTAGACTACATATGAATTTTGAAGGCTTAGTACAAAAAGAATGCAAAACATTTGATGATAAATATTGATTGCATGTTAAAATAATGTATATATATATTATGGTAAATAAAATATATTATTAAAATTAACTTTGATAGTTGCTTTTTATATTTTCATATGGCTATTTTAAAAGTTTAGAATTATATACATGACTCAGATTAATTGCTTGCATTATGTTTCTACTAGATAGTGCTATTCTAGATGACTAAAAATCCAAACTATTTTTTAGAATGCTTCTTGAGTTGGATGTCATTATCTCATCTATACACAATTTTATTATCTCTGTGTGGCAGAAATTTTTAGTACCCTTACATATATGTTTTCTCTCTCATTCCAGACACATAGTAAGACTACAGTTCTATGCAGTAGCATTTAATTAATTGCAAGACCTTTCACCACTCTTGCATCTCTTGCTGAACTGATTGCAGAGGTGCAGCCTCTCAGCCTTAAGTAGTAAGTCACCTCATGGATACTCTGGAGGATTGTCTGAATCTGGAATAGAATTTGCATCATTTAAAAATAAACTATTGTTAAGCCATTGACATTTGGGGGTTGTTTGTTGTGATAATGTAATGCAAACTCCGCTGATTAATTAATGTTTTCTGATTAACAAATTTAAATGATCACATTATTTTTTTTTATTTTTTTACTCCATGCATATAGACACAAAGAGAATTTTGAAACATCAGGTTTGAAAGAGTAGATTTTTGATGGTGTGTAATATGTTAGAGAAAAATAAAGCTTGGCTGAGAATTAGAAATCTATGGAAAAGTAAGAAAAAAGTGAAAAGTATTGTTATCTAATAAAAATAAAAGAATTTAATTCAAGTCTATTTTGCCTTATTCTTGGACATTACCATGGTGACACAAAAATCACAGGAGTTGGATATATCGTAACATGTGACTCCCAAGTAAGAAGTTTATAGGTAGCGTGAAAATGCTAAGAAAATCAGAATGTCCAGAGATGCTGTGGATTCTCTCTTTGGTAATAGCATTTGCACCTTTGAACTATGAGATATAACTGGCTTTCCATGAAGGTATCAATTTCTGAAATCATTGTAAGTCAATTTTGAAGTATTATATTCCTCCTAATGAATTTTGCTTCATCTCTTCCTTCCCATTTAGAAATTTCACTTGGTGGCCAAGAGATACATACCTCTAGTTATACAATACATAATAAGCACTTGGGGTATAAAGTGCAACACAGGACTGCAGTTAACTCTGCTCTGTGATATACAGGAAAGTTAAGAGAGGAGAACTTAAGAATTCTCATCACAAGGAGAAAAATGTTGTTCTTTCTTTTTCTTTTTGTATCTATACAAGAATATGGACATTAACTAAAATTATTGTAGTAATCATTTCACGATATATGTACATCACATCATGCTGTACACCTTAAACTTATACATCTTCATAAAACTGATAAATTAAAAAAAAAGAAATTTTGCTTGGAATTTCTTGTGTAAGTTGGAGTAGGCAGATAAGTCTTAGGACTTGAACTGTAACATAGAAACCTTCCCTAGTTCACTTCCTTACCACGTCTCCTTCCAAAGGAGAACACGATCATTGTGTACTCTTCAAAGAGCAGGGGCAGGTTGGGGATACAGCCCTTACTGCTTTGAAGTGGAGTGAAGTCTGGCCATTCTGGATGTGAGATGAATGCCATTAAATCTCCATAGTGATAATGATAATTGTGTGGAACATGGATAATATATAAATCCGAGTTCAATTATTTGTAAACATAAATCCATGACAACACTAGAAATACGCCATTAAGGTAGCTATTAAATAAAGATGTAATTTTAAATTTTTTTTTAGGCAGCAAGAAGTTGAGATGTTCCCAATGGAGAAATGCTAATAAACCATCAACCAAACACAAAGTTTGTTTACAGGGTCTTTTTTGAAAAAAGCACATAGTTCTCCAATTGAAGAATGCTCACTTCTGGTCTTATTAGGTACGTCAGCATAACCAATCTATAGGAAGTCATGGTGGCTTCATGACCATTGTCACAAGGGGAGCTATTGCATTTCTTAAAAAGGAACCAAGAAAATGGTCAAATCCCTAATGGTGATTCACACACTAGCAGGAAAATTATGGACTATTTAAAAATAATTGCAAATATTTTGCCAATAATTTAAAAACTCTATACATTTTGCTTTGGTGTTGGAACAGTTTGATTTAATGAATTAATATTTTTATTTTTGATTGTTGTTAAAATTAACATTTTAAGTATTTAAAATAGCAAAAAGTTAAGTTTTTTTGTTTGGTTTTTATGTTCCATTTTAGTATTTGTTTATATGTATATTTTTAGATGGTTGAACAAAAACATTTGTTTTCTTCCTTCATGTTTATGATAAAGATTTTTCAGTGTTACATAATTTTTATAATTGTAATTTTTGATGGCTAATTAATAGTAATAAAGTATATTTACCACAATTTACTTAACCATGGTGGGCATTTAGGTTGTCTCCAGTGTCATGATTGAATAGTAAACTTCAATAAACATCCCACAAACATCTAAAATTTTTTTAATGTCCTCTAAGCTCATCTCCCAATAGGGACCCAGTATACTAACTTTTCTGCCATTAACTACTGTTGAGAATCTAGGCTGTACCTGATCACTATCGCTCCTTCAAAGTTGATTATCCCTGTGTTCTTTTTCCTTGGTCCTGCTCTTGACAACAGCTTAAAATTACTAATTTGAGCTACAGTGCCTATATTAGTCAAGTCTGTGCTAATCAATAACCCCCCAATCTTAGTGACCTCCAAAAACAAAATTAACTTTCCCTTATTTTAGCTGTTGGTGGGATAATAGATTTAGTCTTTTCACAAAAGACAAGAAAATAAATGTGCATTAAAAGAAAACAAGGCTTATCCGCTCTTCAAGGAAATGTTCTTATCTGATTTGTGTCTCAGAGCTGGGTATATAAATGATGAAAGGCATTGCTAGATTATTCAGACAGATGGGGCTATTGGCACTTTGTGTTCTTTGAGGAGCAAGAAAGGCACAGTGCTCTCCCCTTTCTACCTTTCCTTATCCACTCGTAGGTGCCCCTCCTCAGGGGTCCAGCAGCCCCAACATGTTTCAGACCCATTTGGAATTCCACCCCGGGGAGGGTACTGAATGACTGAGCTCAGCCTGTATCAGTAGAATAATATGAGCTAACTGGGTTCGTTTATAGTGTGTATTAACTTTTCCATTTTCTTCACTATTTATAATATAAACAGGAATATGATCATGGGAAAAATTTTTTAAGTATTGAATAAACCTGGTATCAAATACCACGATGGCCAGTGGAATAGTAACTATTTTCATATTTTAAATATTGCAGCAACACAAAGATCTATAAAACATTATTAAAAATTTCAGAGATTACTTAAAGACAATCAATAATTGCTGTGTAGATTTCTTGTCTGTCTGTCTGTCTCTCCTTCATTTATTTTATAAACTTTTAGAAGGAAAAAACCAACATGGACACATTTTCTCCTCCATTGCCCCTGGCCTCCTTGAAAAGCCTCCCAATAATTTCCTGGGTGCTGGGCTGTGGGTGCTGGGCTGTGGCTTTATGCTGTGAATGTGAGCTGGAGCGCCCTGGAGGATGAACAGAAGCTACCTACCAAGGTCTAGACTGGCTGGCACATTAAAGGAGGCAGAACCCAGTAGTAATGCTCTTTGCTCTAACTTACAGGCCTTTCCTGGGCAAATACTGAACCTTTTAATCTCTTTCCTCTAATTTATAGGTCATATGTTTGTAGGACATTTTACACGCTGTGAATCATTTAGTAACAGAAGCAACAGCAGCAGTTATAAACTATACATTTCAAAGAACAAGTTATTTTGAGTACAAGATTTACTAATATTTTAAGATATTTTAATTAATTAGAGCATGTTCAACACAGATTTTTTCCATATCTGAAAAAATAAAAGAACTCAGATCTCCCACTGCTCTTGCTGGCCTAGGATAGGTAGGCAACAACATTTACTCTTTCAGGATGGATCTCAAGTCATCTTTGCTTTCCTGCATCAAGTGTAACACTTTTAATTATTTATTCTGTTGTTTTTTATATATATACTGTGGACTTACTTTGCCCATGTTTTATTTGGGAACTTCGCATATTTTCATAAATAAGACTGGGCTGTAGTTTTTTTGCATTATACTCTGTTGTAAAGCCCCTGGGGTCTGGTGTCATTTGAGTGTGAGACTTCATTTTCCATAATGGTTATATGCTTATCTGGGTTTTCTGTTTCTTCTTGAATAAAATTTGCATTCATATTTATATTTAAATTTATGTGTACTACTTATATTTTTCTAGGAAGTTGTTCATTTCTTTAAAATTTTCAAATTTGTTGGCAGAAAATTATTTATAAAATATTATTGTGATTTTAAAAATCTTTATGGTATTCACTTCTGTATTACTAACATTAGCTATTGTGTTGTTTTTTTCTTTGTCTCAATGAGTCTGTCTACATGTTTGTCCTACTTAGTTTTTTCAAAGGATCAGCTTTTGTTTTAGTTAATCTCTATTATACATTTGTTTCTTATTTCATCAGTACCTACTCTTATCTTTATTATTTACATTCTATACCTTTTTGGGTTTACTTTATTATTCTTCTTTCAAGCTTTTAAATTGAACAATTGGTCCATTGACATGGATTCATTCTTTATGTTTTTTAATACATATTCAAAGATGATAAATTTTCCTTTAGGAACTACTTTTAATAGGCATCAAAGTACTTTTGCTTCCATTCTAAATATTTTGTAATTTCTATTGTAGGTTTCTCTTAACCTGGTGTTATATAGGAGTGCAATTTTAGTGTTTTCAAATTTATTTATATAAACAATCTTTAAATGTGGATTGCTAATAGAACTACAAGTTTGTCAGAGAAAATCCTCTGACATTTATTAATACTTCTTTTGTACATTTTTTGGGGCAAATCTTTGATGTGTACTTAAAAAAGTGTATTATTTTTCTGTAGGTAGGTGATATTTATATTCATTTGTAATAGTAGATCATGCTCTTAAGTTTCATTGCTTAAAACATTTATAGCTTATATAACTTTTATTAATTTATCTATTAATTTATCAGAGAGGCATGTCAAATCTACTATGATTATAGATTTGTCAATTTCTCTTCACAAGTCTGAACACTTTTGCTTTTGGGGAGGGCAACAATGTTGGTTCATGACTGCCTTATCTTTTTGATGGATCATACTTTATGCTTTACAAAAATGGTGTCCTTGTCACAAATAATTATCATTCAAATATTATATTTTAATTTCAGTGGTGCTTCAGTGCACGAATGGAAAGATCAACTTCTTTATTCATAGTACTCAGCAGACACACATGGTGGCAAATGCAGTGGAAAGGGGACATTCACTTCAGGCCATGTTGAATGCGAAAGTTTCTTTCCTAGAGCATCACAGGCAGCAGTATTTGTAATAGGTACTGTTGCTGAGTGACTTCACTTTTTCTTGAAATGTTAAGTATCTTACTATACAGACAGAGGCTCCGTTACATTTCTGAAACATATCAAACCTTGAGCAGCCAGAGACCCCACCTTGAGCAATTGCTGTTGATGGAGCCAGAAATCATCAGGGTTGGTTTTCCTTGCTAACCCTTCCAGCCAGTGCTACTATTTGGATGCTTCGCCATTTGAAGCATGGATCAGTTTTCTAGGATCTAATGAGATTCATTTTGTAAGCCTGTCCCTTTGAGTGGAGGGAAAAAGAAAAGCAAGTCTGCTGGAGAGTATCTGATTTGGTGCTGGCTGCTGTTTTGCTAGTACAGGGGCTGCAGAAGTAGGTCACTCAGGAGCTCTGGATTGGAGATCCACAAGCCTGATGGAGAATGGTCCAGGATTTGTTACTTCCATTATAGACACATGGAACCTCTCTCAACTTAACGGCTGTCTGCTCTGCAAGCATCTTGGAGAAGCGGTTCTAGTAGAAACAAGGATTCAATCAATTGTACCGCAGATAGAGCATATAAAAACTAAATAATAATTTTATTTAAAAAAACAATAAAAACATTAACTTTATTATTCATAAAGAATATTGACATCAGGATGGCAAAATAAAATTTAAAAGCAAATACTTCATGTGAGTCTTTGGCTTTCGTAGCAGTCTGTCTTGATTTGGCTTCTCTTAAGAGTAGATTCTGAGAGTAGGATTTAAGTCTAAATAGTTTATTTGGGCAGGGTAGGGAATGCCAAGAGGGAGTGGAGTGTAATATCAAGGAAGGGAGGTGGCCAACACTATTGAGCCAGTTACCACAGAAGATAGCTGGGGTGGAACCCCAGGAAGACACAAAATACAGGAAAATGATATGTAATTCACACCTCCCACCCATCTGAGGGGGAAGAGTCTGGACTAAGAGTAGCCTGTGAAGGGAGGATCCTGGGACTATTAATTGTCTGGCACCTGGGGCCTGACACATGCTCTCAGATTCAGAACTTAGCCTTTGGGCACAGAGAAGCAGGTATGTTCGTTGGAAGTCAGCTGAGCACAGCAAAAGGTCCCCTAGGGCTTTGCACACGTGGTGATGTCAGGCCCAGGCTTAGGAGACCTGCACAAACACCTTGTTATGGGCGCAGTAAGCACCTGAAGATTATTTCCATATGGAGTGTCCCGGTCTGCTTTTCAGAGGTCTCTTTCTTCTCTGAAGAAGTGTCTCTCTAAGGACTGGGTGTCTGTACCCTGGCTGGTACAAGCTACATGAATTTAGTTTTGCCTAGCACACATTCCTGGGACCTGTCCGCGCCCGTTCTGCGTTTCCTATGCAAGGCCCTGCAGGTGAATGTGCATGGGTCTATGGCTGGAGGATGGGGATTTAGTAAAGGTGGGGAGCAGAGGCAGCTCCGGAGGCAGAGCTTAGGCTGTGCAGCATTGAGAGGGGCAGGGGTGCAACTGGAAAGATCACAGAGCTGAGCAGGAAAGCTAGGTCAATAAAGACAGGGGTGTTCTAGTGGTGGGAATGGTGTGGGCAAAGGCTCAGAGTCAGGATGGTGCAGTGCATGGAGAGGAAACTGTATGCCTGTCACTTGGAGTGCACAGAGGGCCATCAAGGGTTGTAGGGAGTTGGGTGGATCCATGATCAGGAACCTGGAAAGACTTTGTGAGCCACAGGAATATTGAGGGGCCAGACTTACATGTAAGAAGGATCATTTAAAGCTGCCACATGAAGATAGTGTCAGAAGGTCCAAACACTCTGATATATTCACCACTCCTGATGTTTGGGACATGTGGGTGGTTGGCCGCACCAATCTCTCCAGGATTGGCTGAAACCTAGCTTTGCAAAACCTACTCCTTGGAGCAATATTGTGCTTAGGCCCAAACATTGTGCTCTAGCTAAAGCCCCACAGCTTAGAAGCCCCACTCTGTTCTCTTGGTTGAGCCTTTCTCACAGGGATAGGGGTATCACTATCAGGAAGGCATGCTCACCCAGAGCCCATGCCCACTCCTCTAGGTCATGGTCCTGGACTTTATGCCTAGAATCCCCTGCTCAAGAACCTCCTAGTTTACTTCTCCACCAAGCCACCCATAGGCCTGAAAGGTGACTCCCCCACCCACCAGGTGCTATTCAAAGGGGATAGGAAGGGAAGGAGGAGAAGAGATTGAACAGGTAGGCCAGTGTATCCACAGGCTTGTGTACATTGCCCAGAGAGGGGCAGGATGGAGGGAGCAGGAAGAAGAGAGAAGAAGAGGCCTCCATTGTACTCTTGTCCCAGGCCCAGCCCACAGGAAGGGTAGACCTGCCTTGGTGCTTGAGGAAAGGAGCCTGCGTGTACTCTGGGTCCAGCTTACTTGCCTTCTTCCAACCCTGGCAGTGATGCTTGACCTTGTTTTAGCCACAGGCTTTAGGGTGATCACTTTGAGACAGTAAAAAATACATTTGCAAAACTGCTGGCCTAAATAACCTTCCCTGGCTTTTCCAGGTAGAAAACTCAATTTGAAGACTTTTAACAAGAACTGAATCATCAAAACATCCCCACCCCTGCATTTCTCCAGCCACTGGTGGATCTTTATCAACAAAGTGAGGCTTGTCTTCTCTACATTTCAGAAACATCATGAGCTTTTGATCTTGTTATTACCACCTCTCACTCTGATTTCTTGTCCCTTGAATTCCTGATGGCTTTCATAATTTGCCTTCTGTGGTGATTCCTTTTTTTTTCTCAGTGTTGACTTCTAGTTGGGACAAAGCTCCTTTTCCTTCAAGTCCCCAGGCAATTGCAACCCAGGATGCTGTGTGGCAGCACCACACTGAAGGTCGGGGTGATATGTGTGGGGAAATGATGTGTGAGCAGCTGAGCATCAGGTGTGGTGGACCGTGGGGCTCTTTCATTGCTTGCTTGCCCCAGAGGGGGTTATGTACTCACTGACTTCCTCTTCAGGGTTTCCTCTGCAGCCATGTTGCTTAGAACTGTCCCCTTTCCGACCCGCTCATTATTCTTCCATAAACGACCTCACATCTCTTGCCTTCTTCTATTTGCTAGAAAACTAGTTTCTTTTTTTCACTCTTTTATTCTTTAGAACACATCAATTGTATTTTACCTTAAACACAAAGACAGGCTCTGTCTGAGGAAGGCACTGCGCCCTTTCTGGAACACAGCTTCTACCCTTCTCCATGAAACATTCCTTTCTTCTTGCCTCTGGGACCTGAGGCCTCATGCTGACCACTGGATTGTTTCTTTCCCCAGGACCCTGCCAGTGTCAGCTCTGAGACTTCTCCCTTCTGCCCAGCCCACTGTCTGGAGATGACCGTTCCCTAGTGTTGATGTATTCTAGGGACCTGGGGCTTGTATGATGAGTCCTGTCTCTTTTGCATTAGAAAAAGTAATTACAAGTTTAACCTGGTATATATATGTATAATAGAATATTGTTTAGTCATAAAAAGGAAGGAAATCTGCCATTTATGACAACGTGGATGGACCTTTAGGGCATTATGTTAAGTGATATAAATCAGACAGAGAAAAAGACAAATACTGTATGATCTCATTTATGTATGGAATATAAACAAACAAACAAACAAACAAACAAACAAATGAAAACCCCTCAAAGCACACTTATAGAAAAAGAGATCAGATTTATGGTTACCAGAGAGAGCACAGGGGCTGGAGAAATTGAATGTAGCTGGTTAAAAGGTACAAACTTTCAGTCAGAAGATAAACAGGGCCTGGGGTGTATGTGCAGTGTGGCAACTGCAGTTACTGCTGCTGTATGCTGTACAGCATATTTGAAAGTTGCCAAGAGACTAGATTCTTAAAGTTATCATCACAAGGAAAAAATGTTTTTTTTTTTTTTGTAACTATATGAGGAGATGGACGTCAACTAAACTTATTGTGGTTTAGTTTTT
Organism: Macroglossus sobrinus; assembly: GCA_004027375.1. Classification (NCBI taxonomy): domain Eukaryota; kingdom Metazoa; phylum Chordata; class Mammalia; order Chiroptera; family Pteropodidae; genus Macroglossus; species Macroglossus sobrinus. The sequence continues at coordinate 68,464 of PVKZ01002980.1, forward strand.
TACAATATATGTATGTGAAGTCATTATGTGGTACCCCTTAAACTTATACAGAGCTATTATATCTCCATAAACCTGAAAAAACTAAGTCAAACCTAAGGTGGTAGCCCATTTTTTCAGCTCAAGGCAATGCATCTAGGAAATGGCCAAAATGACAATGGACCCAGGCAGTTTCAGAGCTCGTCAGTAGTTCAGTAGTTAAATCTGGATTCTGAACTCCAACAACTCCCAGGATCTCAGCAGCAAAAGTTACCTAAAGGGAAATGCAAATCCTCAGGATCAAATGCTAGAAGTGTTAAAATTCTTCTTTTTTTCTTTTCCAAAGCCTCTGTTACTTTTCATCTGTTCCTTAAAACCTCTCTGAGCCTTCTTCCTTCCAAAGAAAGATGTCTCATGTGCTATTCATGCTCATCCACATGGCCACATATTTACTGTTCGTATATGTCTCCCATAGTCATCCTGAGTGTTGGTGAAAGGCCTGTGGTCCTCATTCTTTGCAGCTTACAGTGAGACCCCTGGAAGCACCTTAAGTGTCATCGTAGTGCTGGCGGGAGGTGCAATCCTGACTCCATGGAGCAGCTTCTGGGGTCTTCGCAAAGTGTACTTCTCATCAGCCCCTCTTCCTCCCCAAGACTCGTGGACTGTTTCTTTCCTCCTGGAAGTTCTCTGCTTCAACACAGCACAGGGATCCACAGGAGCACTGGGGAGGAGGGCATCCTGTGCCATCAAGTGAGCCCAAAGGCCACCTTCATCACTGTCCTGTCCAAGCCCTTCTTGATACAGTTCAGACTCGCCCTTGTGCCCTGGCTCAGATGACTAGAACTCTGCCTTCTCCCCAAGCTCTGCTTCTACCATCACTCCCAGAATTGATAGCTGGAACTTCTTTTGCTTCCTGTGCCTAATGATTGGCCCTGGGAACATGCCTGAGCCAAAAGTCCTTCAACTAAAATCTCACTCTGTTCTTTTTGGGGTCCACTGGGACCCCTTTCCAAGACAAATTTTATGTTACCTTAACTGGTTGTTCTGCCTCCCAATCTACCAATGGTCAATACCCAATAATCAATGAAGTTTCATAAACTCCAGATCATAGCCTTATATCAAGAAGGTATATCAGAACAGAACAACCCTAGACAATATGATTCTGCTTTTCTCCAGCTCAGAAATCTTCGATGCCTTCCCCTAGTCAACCAAATAAAGCCCAAATCCCTATAAATCCAACATGCTTTCAACAATTCGATTTACATGTAACTTTTCCTCCTTATAAAGTTTTGTTTTAATTAATTTCGTGGCAAAACATTTTGCTGCAGAAAACTGGATGTATAAAGCACTTACAAGAGTGCCCAGCACATAGTAACAGCTATATAATTGTTCACTAGCACAGCTCTACAATCCCTTATTTGAAATCCCTGTGTTTCAGGATTCAGAATTTTTCAGATTTTAGAAAGCATATGGTGCATATGACATTTACTATATAAAACTTACAATAATACAAACATTAATATTTCTGCATAGAAATGTATGGATATTCATGGGAAATAGGATAAATAAAGACTATAAATAGCCTTATGGAGATTCAGGTCCCATTTTGCTGCCAAATGAACTTTGAAAAACTGGGTTTCAGCGCTTTGTGAATTTCAGACTACTGGCACAAGCACCATGGGTGTGTTCTGTTATTATCACTGTGAGCTGAGGGAGGGGTAGCCTCAGGGAGGTGAAGGGCCATCATCTGGGTTCTTGAAGGATGGCAGTCCCCAGATAATGGGGGCAGGGGTGAAAAGGGTTCTGGGCAGGGGGCCTGGAGAAGCAGAGGGCAGAGGCAGGGCAGCTGCTCATTGGGCAAGGGTCCTTATGCTGGAGACCAGGAAGGCACACTAGCAGGCACATTGTCTTGGGTAACCACGGTTACTCTGGGGAGTATAAACACTTGAGCCAGCCAAGCCCTGCTGGGAGATGCCTGCTGTGTCAAAGACAGGCTGCTCTTCAGAGCCAGCATCTGAGAGCGCCACTTGGCCACTCAAAGTTTGGTTCATTTCACATTTCACAGAGTGTTTGGAATCTTCCTATTTACATTAAGATAACTTGGCAGAGGGTGAAGTCACTCACCCGAAGACAAGACCAGGACACAAATGGTGTTGCCAGTGACAGTCCTGGGAAAGCCTGGTGCTGCTGATGCCCAAACACTCCCACCTCGGCCTCCTACCAGCAGTCTGACGCCAATCGTGCTATTCCTGTCTACTGAGTTTTATGAATGCTCAGAACCGAATTTTCTTCAGTCACAAGGCACACACTCTAAATATATTTCAATTATTAGGGGATACATCATTTTGAAATATTAAAGTATGAATTAAAGTAAATCTTTTTATGTGGATTTAGGTTATACCTTAGTCCAAAGTTGTCTTTCCATGTACTTTCATATTTCATTCTAGTAGAAAATTCTAAAGAACAGCTTGCCTTCACCCTCCTTCTCAGAGAGAGGAAAGAAGCTTTTTGTCTCCAATACAAGTCTGGCCAGACCACTAGGGATTCCTTGCGGGCCTGGCGTGGGTGTAGAAGAGACACAGAGTCTCTGCTGCACAGGCGCACTCACCTGGACGACGTGCTGGTTGGGGAGCAAGACTGCTAGTCAAACCCAATAGATGGTGTAATTTGACTCCGGTACAATTTAGTTTCTAGCTCTTTCAACCTATTTAGGTACTTACTTGGCATTTCAAAAAATGATATGTTGTCATGGCCCATCAGGGATCTCCTGGAAGGCAGAGGACAGGGTTCTAATGTGGGGCACTGACTGTATATTGGAATCATCTGGGAAGCAAATGACAGCAACAACAAGAAAACATCAAAAAAGTACTGATGACTGGATGCCTCCCTCCAGAGATTGTCATTTAATAAATAATGATAAATAGAAATTGTGAGTTGATAATTAGATTGTGATTCAATAACTAATTGGTTTGGGATGGTCCCCCAAGTAGAAAAATATAAACACTTTCCAGGTAGTTTTAATTGGCTGCCAAGGCAGAAACCTATTCTTAATTTTCCTAGTTTCTTGTTTCATAAAGTGATGTATTTGATATATTAGAGTTGATTGACCCAAACTTGAAGACTTTCCATGTAGGAATAGCTATTATGTGATCAACTAAAGAGATCACAACACAACTTAGATGTCCATCAGAGAGGCAGCACGGTGTGATGGGAAGACCACAGGGTCCCCGTCTGAAGTTTTTTTTGAAGCCCAGCTTTCTAATTATAGAGGTTGTTTGTCAGGAGTTGGCAAACTTTCTTTGTAAAGAGCCCAAAATAAATATTTCCTGCTTTGTAGGCCATATAGTCTGTTTTGACTACTTAAATCTGCCTTTTTAGCACAAAAACAGAGACTATAGATAAACAAATAGATACGGCTATGCCAATAAAACTTTATTTACAAAACCAAGCACTGCACCAGATTTGGCCTGCAGGTTATAATTGGCCAACACATTATAAAGAGCCAGATGGATGGGGCATGCTCATAAGACCTTATCTTGCAGCAATCTTGTTAAGATCAGTTGATCTTATGGTATAAGAAAACCATGTAAATTTCAAAATACTATGATCCCTATATTTTAGCTCTTATGCTGACTAAAATTCTGTGTGATAGACAGGAGTTGCCCATGGTAGCTTGTGCTAGCCAGTGGATAGCAATGGGTTATTTGGCCAGTGAGTGGTGGGTTATTTACTGGGTAGTGGATTCTCAAGGAGCAGGTAAAGGCCATGTCACCATGACTGAAAGAAAGTAGTTTGAGAGGCCAAAAGAGACACTTCAACTTGGGAAGTTTGGGAAGAGTGGCTGTGAAAGAACTCTGAAGACTCGGGTGTCATGTGCCAGCCAGAGAACAACAGAGCAGAGACACATGGCTCTGAAGATCTGCAGTGGGCAGCATTTTGTGTCTGTGAGTTGATTGTGGTCTAGCTGAGTGTCTATTCAGTCTGCTGCTGTAGGTGAGAACCCATAGTCTCCTGCCCTCCTTGGGGAAGTCACTCTTGTTTATCCACTTAGTAGGGTTAGGATAGGGGTCTGTGACCCTGGACCTGAGATGCAGGGATCCTGAGATGACTTTGTTATTGTAAGGACATTGCAAGGACCAGAGTGGATGAGGGGAGCATTCCTCACTGGGTGCTTGAAATCCTGGGTGCTGCGTCTGGCTTTGATGTGAGTCTTAAGGTTTTGGGTAAGTCAGTGCCTCGCTGGGCTGAATTCCTTACCTATGTGATAATGATGTTTTAATTGGACCAGCAGTCAAAAACAGGTGGTCCAGTCTGGCTTGAAGTCAGATTTATTTGGTCTGCACATGATTTATTATATTTTAAGTTTTTATTGTAGTAAGATATACATAACATATAATTTACCATTTAAGTCATTTTTAAGTTTACAATTTAATAGCATTAAGTATATTTGCATTTTTGTGAAAGCAACATCACCAATCCATTTCTAGAACTCTTTTATTGTCTCAAATAGACACTGTATCCATTAAACTCTAACTCCCATTCATTCTGGTGTCCAGTCCACCAGCTTGTGTGAAGGATTCCTATTACATGTCTGGCTCTTGTTGGTGTTTCAGTTGGATCTGACTATCCTATCCCAGCTCAGTCTCTCAAACTTTCTATGTCAGTACTCCACACATATGAGCACTGTTATGTGAACATCATGATTGTCTGATTGTACTGTTCATACGGAAGAGAACGTCCTTGATTTTAGAAAATACCTACAGAAATATTTAGAAGTAGAGCCATTATGTCTGGAACTTACCCTCAACCAGTTTAAAAAAATAGTAATAGAGAAGTGGAGAGAGAAAGATAAAGCAAGTGTGGTCAAATGTTAACATACAGCACTTGGGAAATCTGGGTGAAGGGTATACAGGAATCCTATGAACTAATTTTGAAACTTTTTTCTAAGATTGAATTCTTTCAAAATAAAAAGTTAAAAAAATAAATACATGGATGCTGTTCATTGTAAAGCTTACTATGAATATATATATTTTTAAATATAAGAATATATATTCTGGCATACAGATAATTTCATTTCTGGAAGGTTGCATGAGAAAGTGTTAACAAATATTATCCTAGGTAAGAGAGGTTTCATTTAAAAATTTATTTTTATTTATTAATAAAAATTGGTTAACCAAATCTGTTTCAAGTGTACAATTCAACAGTAGTCATATATTTGCATTTTTATTTAACATCTTTCTCTACTACTTGACTTTTCTGATCATTTACATATATTGTTCTTATATTAAAATATATATCAACAAAGATCATCTAGGCTGAGGACGTATGGTCTATTAAAATGTTTTTTCTCCATATTTCTCTTGGTTAAAAAATAGTCTCAAACAAATGAGGAAAGTTGGGACTAAGCCCAATTTACTCTGAAGGTGGAGGGGGAAAGTATAAAGGATGAGAGGAAACAGAGAAGAAGTATGGGTAAAATGGGAGATCTAGGCTGTGATAGGGAGTGTTCTTTGAGCAGTGAGAAATAAAAACTTTTCAGCTAGCCCAGGACAAAGGCGAATGCAGAGTGGGCTTCAAGGCCTGAGTACCTCATGGGATTCCTGTTAGAACAAGGCAGGAGATGAGAACAGAACAACTCCCAAGCTCAGTGCCCAGGTTCAGTGCTTCCACATTCAGACTCCTTGGAGGCAAAATCTGCAAGGGCCAGCACTGCTGTGGTTCCTAGCTCATTTCTTAGGGAACTTAAAAAGTGTCGTCAAGTATGGCCATGGACTGGTTCTCAATGTGAAGGTTTGGCCACTGGTCCAAGCCTTGTGGTGTCTGAGGGGCCTATTCCAAAAGGCGGAGGAGAGACTGAACCCTCCAAAGTTGTGAGTGCCCACCAAAATGGAAGAAGTTGGTGCTGGCCTCCTACTGTGACCTTTGGGCCTGAAACCCCAAAAGAGACTTAGCTTAGAGTTGAGCCTAGGTGAGGTCATCAGGGATGTTTCAGACAAAAGTGGCACAGTTGCAGAATTCTATAGAAAACAATTTGAATATCTGTGCTTTTAGAAAAAAGGAAGGAGAGAAAGAGGAGAGGGAGAAGGAAGTTGAGGGAAAGAGGAAAGGAGCAGGTAGAGAAGAAGTAAGAGAAAGGGAAGCCAGCAGGTGTGAGATCCTGCGTCCATATGTCCATGTTTTTCTCAAGAAAGTGTTTTTCATAGTCCATGCAGAATAATCAGCTTAATGGAACTGGTAAGCTAAAGAGAAACTGTATTTCTGAAATAATGGAATTTTGGCTTTTAATGTTCTCAAACCTGTTTTAGTACATCATGCTCAATAGATATCTTCAAAATTGGCACAGGGCATTTTTTCCCGTTTGCTATATGCAATTAAGGATATTTCCATAAGAATTTATACATGTTTTTGAATTTTTAAAAATTGTTTCTTACTGTATTGTCAGAAAAGAGAAAGATTTTAAGGATAATTCAGTATAACAGTTGTTTGAATTTTCTGGGGTGTCACAATGTTCTAGTTTTATATTTTCTGTGAACCCAAAATAGAGAAAAGGATGACAAACTTACTGGGGAATTCTGAGTAGAAAAATAAGGAGATTCTTTGCAATGGGAGATGAAAAGATCAATTAGGTCATTTTGTCCAATGTGACAGAAATCGCTCCTGGGCGTTTGTGAACTTTCTGTCTGGGTTTATTCTAAATGACTCAGCTAATGAGCTTTCCATAACCTGCCTTTGGAAAAGTGTCCACAGATCTACAGGGTTTCCCAATTAGGAAAAACTTTTTCTATTCTGAATTTCCTTTTGATTCTGTATCATTAGCTGACAATATTTTTTCATTCTGCCATGCTGGTTAGATCCTCTCAATATGATATTCTAAAATATTTTAATTTGAGTGTCTGTGATATTGCCTTATCATAACTTTTAAATTGTTTTCAAAACTCCTTTTGACTTGCTAATTGCTTCTCCACTTCCAGAAGGCTTAGAGCTAGATTTAGAATTTTAGGTGATCTTAGCACAAGTTCAGAGCCCGTTGCTATATTCCAGTCAGAATGAGATTCTATAACTATTGGTGCATGATAGTGATGAGGAGCCAGTGACTGAAGATACCTAGTCAAAGTCTAGTATGCCTCTCATAAACTGTATGACCTTGAACAAGTTACATAACATTTCCAAACCTCAGTTTTCTCATCTGTAAAATAGAGATAATTATAAGTGAAGGGTTATCCAAAAAGCTGTTACCAGTATAACTATATAAAGTATTTAGTGGGTCCGACTACAGTAAATGTATACTAAGTTTAGTTACTACCTTGTTGAAAATATAATTCAAGATCTGTAGAAGTCATTATGTATTTAAAATAGATTTTTCTTAGAGTCTGGGGAATTGGCTATCTTGCTCACCTTCTTTTCCTTCCAGTTCTTTCCCCTCTCTTGAGCAGATTGGTCTGCTTCTTCTGAAGTAGTCAATAGTCCAGGCTGGCCCAGAGCGTTTCTCTCACGACTGGCATCTCTTTATACTAGATCCTCTTACCAGTTGCTAAGCAAATGCAACTTTCTTCACATTATCTCATCGGCTTCTCTCCTCTGTGGCTTTCAGATTAGTTATATGCCTGGGGTCATGGCTGAGCTGAGGCTGCCTGCTGGAGGGCCAATCTGCACAGTCGGAGGTACCGACCCCAGTTGTTTCTGAGGACTAGAACATGTCTCTGATATGTTGCCTGTTTCTATAGGCAACATATTAGCTGACCTTCCCTCCACTTCAGTGTTTTCCACTCCATTGCAGTTAAGGGAGTTGTCCTTTCTCCTCTCCTCACTGTTACCTTCTGCTCTTAGCCACCGAGCATGCTGCCTCAGGACCTCAGTGCTGCGTAAATTCTGGTGCCAAAGCTTTGTGCTAACCAGCTCTCTCACAGGCCTCTGCTTTAGGACATCAGCTGGATGGAATCCTGGGCACTTGGTGAGCTCTTATCTCAGCTCCAACTCTTGTCCTCACACCAGAATCCCTTCTATGCTCTACAATGTCAGGAAGGGTAAGGACTCATCTTGATCCCAGTAGCTAAGTGTTCTTAGTCTCAGAGTGTTAGCCATGGGTCTTTGACATGGGGATCCTGGGTACTTCCTGCTGCCCCAGCCATGCTTGGATAGGTCTGTATTTGCAGAAAACTCACTTCTTCTGAGTCCACTGGTTCTACTGTTTTTATCTTCATGGAAAAACCTGCTTTTTTTCCATGACATTTGGCATTTGTATTAAGAGAGTTGTTCTCTGTCTTTTGCAACAGATTTTTTAGATTTTTCAGGTTGTGATTCAAGTTAGTAGGCAAAAAACACCTGAGTCCAGATGTAGCCATCATCACCGTCAGTCAAGATCACTCCATTGCAGGGTTTTCCTGGGCTAGGCTGCTAGTTGCAAGCCATTAGTTATATTACTGGTATCGTATTGGGGCTATTCCAATTCAGTCACCACTGAGTAGACTCAGTCTTACACCTTCCCTGTACTGTGTTTGGTTAAGTTTGTCACCATTTCCTGTGTGATATGCCAACTTGGTTTTGGTTTCCTTATGTCTTTTGGTTTTCTAATGTATTTACTAATAAGCTTTCTTGTGAGATATGTCATGGTAACACCTTGGTCACCTAACTTGAACAGTATCCAGTTCCTCATAGAAATATATTTGGACTATCTTTTTGTATTGGAAAAAGCAAACTGATGTTAGCTTTCTCATAGTTATCTCTAACGGGACAAACATCTCTGAAGGATCAAAGCACTCAAAGTAGTCTGTATAATGTGATGAGCTTCTAAGGTGAAGCTCGTCTATTTATCTGTAACATGGAGGCTCGTCTATTTATCTGTAACATGGAGGGCAATCCCCTCTTTTTTGTTTTTATTTTTTCTTTTTATTTTTTAATCTTTGTTGAAATATAATAGACAATTAGTAGCTTGTACTTACATTGTACAATTCAATGAGTTTTTCGATTATATTTGGCATACAATAATGTACCAGTTTTAGTTGTACAGCAAGCATATTGATTAGAGATCCACATAACTCACAAAGTGATCACCCCACTAAATTTTTTCCATCTTACATATTTTTTTTCCAACATTATTAACCATCTTCCCCATGTTACACTCTACATCTCTATGTCTATTCCACAACTATTCATTTGCACCTCTTAATCCTTTTGTTTTATTCCCCCAACCTCTTCTTATCTAGTATCTCTCTAAATATCCTCTGTATCTATGAGTTTATTTCCACTTTTGTTGTTGTTGATTTTGTTCTTTAAATTCTACATGTATGTGAAATCATGTGATATTTATCTTTCTCTCTGTGACCGATTTCATTCAATGCAAGGCACTTTAGGTCCATCAAGGCAATATATTTTTCCATCTCCTTCCTTTTAGTCTCTGTGTGTCTTTTAATCTGAAGTGAGTATCTTGTAGGCAGCATATGTAGGGTATCTTGTTTTCTTATCCATTCAGCCACTCTATCTTTTGGTTGGAGCATTTAATTTTTTGCCATTTGGGGTACCTCTTGATAGGAATGTAGTTGTTACCATTCTTTATTCCTATTTTTGACACATGTTTTTTCTTCTTAAAAAAGTTCCTCCAACATTTATTTTACTACTGGTTTGGTGGTGATAAATTCCTTTAGCTTATTTTTATCTGGGAAGCTCTTTAACTGTTCTTTGACTCTAAATGATAGCTTTGCTAGATAGAGTATTCTTGGTTGTAGATCCTGGGTTTTCATTATGTTGAATATTTTGTGCCAAACCCTTTTGTCTTGCATAGTTTCTTTTGAGAAATCAGCTGCCAGTCTTATGGGTGCTCCCTTGTAGGTAATTAACTGCTTTTCCCTTGCTGCTTTTAATATTTTCTCTTTGTCTTTAACCTTTGGTATTTTAATTATGAGGTGTCTTGGTGTAGATATCTTTGGGTTCCTGGTTTTTGGTACTCTCTGAGCTTCCTGGGGTTTTATGTCTATTTCCTTCACCAGGTTAGGAAAGTTTTTCATCATTATTTCTTCAAATAGCTCTTCAACATCTTTTTGTTTTTCCCCCTAAGACCCTATGACACAGATATTTTTTACCTTTAATAGTGTCCCATAGGCTCCTTAAATTATTTTTATAGTCTTAGCATCTTATCTCTTGCCATTCTGATTGTGTGTATCCTTGGCTTTTCTGTCCTCTATATAGATCATTTGTTTCTCTTCTTTATTCACATTGTTTATTCCATTTAATATACTTCTCATCTCAGATAATGTGTTTTTCATTGCAGACTGGTTCCCTTTTATAATTTCTATTTCCATTTTTGTTTTTTATCCCTTTGTTGAAGTTCTCATTGAATTCATCAACACTTCCCATACGTTCATTGAGCATCTTTATAACCAGTGTTTTGAACTTTGCATCTGTTAGATTGCTTGACTACATTATTTCTGGATTTCTGTTCTGTTCTCTAATATGATTTCTGCTTCTTTGTCTTTCCATTTTGGCTACCTTTCCATGTCTCTTTCTATGTACTAAGCAAAGCTTCTAAGTCTCCCTGTCTTATTAGTGTGGCTTTGTATAGTAGGTGTCCAATGGCACAGTCTTGAGGGGTGTTCAGCTGCAGGTCAAATTTAGCCACAGCCAGTGCCTTTTGGGAGCCATCTGTTAAGATTTGGCAAGCAATCCACAGATGCTGTGTTTATAGTTGCCTCAGAAGGCCACACCAGAAAGTGAGGCCAGTTGCCTCCAGTGTGAGTCCAGGTGTTACTCAGCAAAGGGCATGTGACTAAGTGAGGACAAACCTGGATGGGGCTTGAGTGAGGTAGTGAGATGGGGGAGGCAGAGTTTCAGGAATCATCTGGGAGGACAGAACTCAGTTATCCAGTTTGATTATGTGTCAGCTAGGGCAGTGCTGAGTTCACACACTAGGAGGGGGAACAGAGAAACAACAGATACCACCAGCACTTCTATCCAGGAGAGATCCTCACCTCAGTTGCCTCCCTGAGCAGCCTACCCAGTGCTAGTGCTCAAAACAAGCAAGTTCATTAGCACAGAAGTCTACTCAAGGTTGCGGCCCCTTTAAGAGGTGTCTGCAGCTGCTAGCTGCAGTGCCATACCTCTGTCCCATCCAGCCTATCGTGACCAGGCAGCCTTGTGCCCTCACCTCATCCTATCTTCTGCCACTGCAGGGTGACATCTTAGATTTCTCCCTAGTTGTATGGCTTGTTCATCTAGATCCCAGGTGATTTTTCCTTGCTGTTTGCTCCTTGTTTCTGTTGCAACTATGATTTGGTTGCCAGGGAGATGAACAGAGCCTCTATCATTTACACCATTTTCCTCAGTGGAGGGCAATCCTCATGATATAGGCAACTGCATGTCACATATGTGACAGGGTAATAGCAGGCTTTCCTTGAAGGTGAAAACAGTATTGCTGGTGGACTCAGAAGTGAATCTTCTTCTGCACATACAGACATGTCCAAATGTGGCTGGACAGCTATAAGAGGTGTTTAAATGAGTTCTGAGGAGAAGATGGGGACAAGGTGCTTTTTGGTCCTCTACCTCCTTGCACCTCCTTTATCAGGACAGGTCAGCTCTTATCTAATGTGTGTGTGTGTGTGTGTGTGTGTGTGTGTGTGTGTGTGTAAAGAAAGTTTGAATACCATATTCAGTTCTATGAAATAACAAGAACTCTGTAGAATCCTAAATGACTCAGCATGCTTCCCATGTGAGCAGTGGGTGCCAAGGATGAATTCCTACAAACACTCCCTTCATTAAGAGACTTAACAAGTGATATTTCTCATATGTATCTCAGATGTATATCAATACAATATATTAATACAAATTGATTTAATTGAATTCATGACAGCTTTTTGTCCTGATTGTCATCAGATATTTTTCAATCAATGTATCAGAGAGCTATAACTACCACTACATAGAATACACAAACATATTTGTTCAAGTGAGACCTTCGAGCTTGGAAAGACTGGAAACTCCTGCCTTATCTCATTTAACTCTCACGCCATTCCAATGAGCACATAATCGTTGTCTCAGTTAACAATCCTTTGTTCAGTAATTTTGTTCCATATTTTAGTGAAACAAATCAGCAGTAGCTATTTCATTAGCTGACCTTGCACAGGAAGGGCCTCCCCTGCCAGTTTACTATGTTTGAAAACATTCCATAGACCCTGTCTCAAATGCTCTTGACCAAGCCTTCTTTACATCTGACAGAGGCACTTGACAATGAATCCAAAATAAGACAGCTATGCACCTTGCTGGGTCTCCTGGGCAACGTGGAAGGGTATTTCCAGGGGTCTCACCCTTGTACAGAATTTTCTTTTCTTCCCTTGGCTTTGGAGTCAACTAGAATGTGGGTGGGAGGTATGGACAGAGTTAATAACACACTCCACCAATGCTACCTTGTGGATTTCAGAATCTCATGCAAGCAGACAGTTGAATAGTTTCAGATGTGAACCATTTCCCTGGCCTGCTCTTGAACATCTTTATAGCTAGCAAATGGGTCCTTACATGTGATCTTTACATTCAAGCTCTGAGGTCACTTGTCATTCTAAGTTTACTTTCACTTCTACAATATGATGAAGGGAACTTTCTGAACATTACTTTCTAACTCATTCTTGAATATCTCATGGATCATATTCCTTGCTGGGTGCTTGATAAGACATAAACTTCTCTGTTAGATCTCCAAGTCTGTTAAGCAATATATTGGTAAGATATTGGTAAGAGGAAAACCTAAAATACTACATCAGTAATCTTATATTTTCCTAGAAGGGAGTGAAGGGGCAAGATATGTAAAACAAGAAAAATATCTTAAGCATCTACAATGTGAAGGAAGTGGTGGCTGAGATATTTGACTTCAGAAATTAGTGGAAATGTTATATTCTCTAATTTCCTTCAGGATTAATCATTTTTTCTTCTTCCATAAAGTAGGTCATGATGTAGTAAACTTCAACCATAATTCTAGATACATTTTTATTTTGCATATTTTCTAATGAAACTACCTCCAGCTATAAACCCTGATTTTATGCCATGGTCTCAGAATTTTTTATTTTAGTTTTTGAAAAGTAAAAATGTTCCAACTGTATTTCAGGACATTTAGTTTAACACATATTCTGTGTACATGATCTCTAAATATCTTCAGAAAGACATTTTATCTGTCAGTGACTATTAATAACATCAAAATGATTTGGAGCTTATAAGGCAATATATTTTAAAAGTGATAAAATTGAATCCTGGTGATCATGTTCATAAATATTCAGTCTTTATGAAGCTTCAAAACTTTATACTTGGAACCATAGAAAACAAAGAAAAATGAAGTGAGCTTTGAACATAGCAAGCAGAATTAGATGGCTACTCCTCCCAAATATTGAAGAAGCTTAAACATAGGACCAACTTCTCTGCTTATTGGTGAAAGTGTGGCCTGCACAGGTATCCAGGATGGGCATGGAATTTTAGTAAGTTGTTTTTAATAATTGGGAAAGGTTTCTTTCTTTTATTTCAGTATTCCATTTATTCAGAATTTTTGAAAATCTCATGGAAAAACATCTTTACTAGAGAACACAAATGAGAATTATACTCATGGCTTTGTAAAGAGTTCCAGTAAAGATGGCTTATGCAAGTTTAATTGTATTTTCTTGGACCATGAGCAGGGCAAGTAAACTGAAGCTCACAGGTATTGCAATTTTTTTTTTAACTCAAAAAATCAACCAGGTCATTGTGTTTCAAATATACTGTGGGAACCAGCAATGCCATTGGTGATAGATACTGCTTTCTTAGATCTCCTTTATGGGAAAAAAAGCAGCAAATATGAATAAACAACTTTGATTTAGCTCAGTCAGCAAAACAAACTAGCAACAATTTACTCTATTCAAGCAATGTGCATTGAACAAAAATCTGCTCTAACTTCATTCAGGTGCCCCAGAAATCCCTCACTGGCTTAGACACTGAGCTCACAGGGCTGCAATATTCCAAGGGGAAGCAGGACCACATCCTCATACTTCTGGGGAAATTCCTCTCACTGTAAGAGGCTGGAGACTTGTGGTCTTTCTTGACCCTCAGTGCTGGGCTCCAGTAGGTTGAACGAACATGGACCAGAGAGTGTTGAGCTACAGGGTGTCCCTGGATGACCATCCAGAGTGTCATTAAGTCTGAAACTCTGCAATGTTGTCCCTTCTGCTTTGGTAGTTGATATCATCACCTTTTGTTTAGTCCTCCTAGCAAAATGATTCTTAAAATAGCCCACAGCCATAATTTACACCTTAATGCAAATAGAAATTAGTGGGATCCCTGTACCACGCATTTAGGCCTTTGGGGCGTGGGCAAGGTATTTATGCAGGGGGTGGTGTGGGGAGGGACAGTGTTTCCGTGACTTGGAAGTTGCAGAGAGCAATAAGAGGCTGACTTACCTGGGCAGGCTTTGGGATAAGCCCAGTCTCCTCTGGGAAGCCTGAGTTCATCTTCACCAGTTTATGCCTGACCAAGATCTGCATAGAATTCACACTTCCACCAAATAGAATCCAGACTTGACTCAGGCTAGCTGTGAACCCCTAGATTAATCCTTTTAGATTCATGTCTCTAAGGCAGCTCTGGACCTATGGAGAAGTGGACAACATTCTGCAGCCTTGCCAGCTGAGAACAGCAAGGCATAAGCTCACCCAAAGAGGGTGTCAGATCCCTCGGCAGTTGGAGCAGAGGGGCCCTGGGTATAAGTGGTGAAGCAGGGACAGTTTTGCCTTCTCTAGTTTCCTCTTCCACATTCCAACACCCTCAGCTCAGTTGGCCCTTTGCAGAGAAACTTAGAAGAATAAATGGAGCTGCTACCTACTCTCATCAAAAGAAAAAGTTTCTTTTATCTTTAGTGGTAAGATTAGGAGGCCAGGCACATTTATTTGTGTCTGAATACTTTAAACACACTCTTGGGAAAACATAAACAGGATTTATATGAAATGCTTTAATCCTCCCCAAAGAGCAATGAACTCTTATAAAAGGGCACCAGCCATTCTAAAGTTGGGTGAGATAATATTTGCTTATGTCTCTTTCTCACCTGTGACTTGCTAGTGGCCTAAATGTG
This sequence comes from Macroglossus sobrinus, assembly GCA_004027375.1. Classification (NCBI taxonomy): domain Eukaryota; kingdom Metazoa; phylum Chordata; class Mammalia; order Chiroptera; family Pteropodidae; genus Macroglossus; species Macroglossus sobrinus. The sequence continues at coordinate 83,498 of PVKZ01002980.1, forward strand.
ATCACAAACATCTCCTGAATACCTCTTGGATCCAGGTGTTGCATCAGGGGAAACCACCAAGAACAGAAATGCTCTGGGGATGTTAAAAGCTCAGGATCTTATATTTATAAACAAGCCACATTTTTTAATTGGTCTGAGTTTCTTCTGGTGATTCTAAATGATTCTCAGTAAATTCCTTATAGGATTACTGCAATCCACATTTTCTTAAAAATAACAGTGTAAATGAAGTTTTGGCAGGTTGAATCATTGATCAAGGAGTTCAATATGAGTGCTAGAATGTGAACCCTGCTTCTTGAAATACAAATAGTGAAAGGTCTTTCTGCATACAACACTCTGACTACAAATCCCTTAGAAAAGAAATGAGCCCTTCATGTACCTGTTTGGCAAATTAGGACTTTTTCATTCTCATAGAACTTAATAAAAGAGTGGATTTCAAGATGGTCTCCTTCAAAGAGTTTGTTTTATGGATGAAAGAACTGGTGACAGATAGATCAAAGGCTTACCTGGTGTCACACAGCAGCCACAGTCTATATTTGCATATAGACCCAATGATCACACGCTGGAATTTCTGCATCATTTTAAAGGCCAAAGTAAGGTCAGCAGCTTACAAACTTCATGATAGGAGAAAAGATATCTGTGTGTGTGCACGTGTGTGCATACACATGCTTGCTTGAGCACATACACACTTATTTTTCAAAGGAAAGGGAAATTGGGATAAGAAGTGTTAACTCCAAGTCTCATATCCTTAGAAGGGAAGGCAAGTCCTATGTTGGTTTAAAGTATCTGAAATACTAATTTTGTTTTCCTAAAATTTCTCAAATTCTTAAAATAAAGAGATCAATTTAAAAGTCAGGTGACCTAAATATCTATTTCTCCTCCCTGTGAATCAATGTCTCCATTGCCCATGTTCTAGTATGTCTTTGGAAATAATAACTCTGGAGGTTTATTTTCATTTTATTTATTTATCAGTTTATTTTTTGGCGCCCGCAGCCTGTGCTCATGGGGCCTCGGGACTGGACTGTCCAGAAGGGCTGCATTGAGAGTATTGTTTGCTTTCCACATCTGAATGAATGTCTGCCAGAAACTCCCAGGCTGGAGTCATCTATTTGTTTTTAGAGTGTGATTATTATTTTTCTGACTATGCAGCACTCCTACCCCCTTCAGCCTGAGAGACTTTTGTCCCTTCGCATCAGTGAAAATTATCTAGAGCTTTCCCTAATAGCATTTAGCACTTTCTTCCATTGTTCAAGGGGTCTCTGAGCTTTTTCTGCTAGAGAGATGGTGGCTGGCAGTCGTTTAGTGCCACCCTGGTTCTCAGAGATGGAAAGAAAGCCGGGGGACCCTAATTTACAGATACACAGTTCCTTGGGTTGTGTCCCTAGCATTAAAATATAAATCACAGCATGACAAGTAATGCAACTGAACAAGACTTGGAAAGGTTAGCTGGGGTGCTAGTGCAGCTGAGCCCCTCCAAGTGGGAAGGGCTTATCTGCCTTAGTCCTGGCCTCTGTGTCACTTTAAATGAGACTTAAAAGCAACGCTCTAAGTGGATTAGGCCTAGAGATTAACTTGAGTATCCTGTATTAAAAGGCCTGGATTTCACTCTCTCCTCAGACCATAAGGATTTGAGAAGGACTAATATTTCCAATACTTTCACACCATATGAGAGATAGGGAGAGGGATGAAAGGTGCCATCTTTTACTCTGCTTTGTTCATTTTCTTTGCAGATTGACAAAGCAGAGTAAACAGATCTGACCCATCCTTATACCTCAGGTTATCAGGCTGCTGTTGACCACTCCATCTTGATGAGCAAGATAAAGTAAATGGGAAGGCAGCAGCCAGAGTGCTCTGAGAGTGACATTGCCTGACTTCCTCAGGGTCTCTATTTCCTGGTAAAATGCAGCAGGGAAAGGAAAGGGACTCTACTGTGCTCAGGGGTTGCACATGTTATTCCTCACAAATGCCAAGGGGACAGATGTTATTCACCAAGATGGATGCTACTTACTGGACATCCTGATGTAGAAGAGGCTTTTGTGAATTGTGAATTGTTTTCATAACTTCTGATGGAAGGACAAAAAATAGAAGTGAGCTAACATGCATTGAGTATCTGCTGTGATTTATGTCTTATAGGGATTTCCCATGTAGTGTAGGCATGTGTCCTCACAGCAACACCTGAGGCAGAGAATCTGACTGCATTGCGTAGATCCTAGTTGAGGGCACTCAGCAAATTTGCTTAGGATCACTGCTAACAGGTGACAGACCAAGGATTTGAACCCAGAATTTTCAGAGTTTACCCAGGACTGACTCACTGCTGTTATGCCCACATTGTACTCTTATCAGACTGAGGATGTGGATTTTCCACTTCAATTGTGGAATCTACATTTGGCTCAGGGAAGACCAGCTCTCTCCCTGATGCTTGCCTTTGCACATGGTGGCCAGCTGTGGCTCCCGCCTGGGGTGGAGATGGAACAGAGCCAAGACCGCACATCAAAGCCTAGCAGGGAAGTGTGCACTGCTTCTTCCTGGCTCTGGTCTCAACTGCATGCTTGTTGGGCTGAATGAAATTAACCATGGCAAAAGGATTTGGGTGGGGGGTGGTCCAGCTTTGTCTAATCCAATTAAACTGGTGATAGGTAGGCAGGTAGTGAATGGTGAAAAAAGTTTCTGAGCTTTCTTTTCACTAAGTTTTTATGACTTTCAGTGGAAAGTAAAAGGACACTGACAAAACTGTTAAAACTGCTTAAAATTAAAAACAAAGATCAAAGTAGTATAAATTCTTAGTCATTTAGCAGTGTCATGGAATGAGATAATTTGACCAATTTTCAAAGAATTAGAATAGTCAAAAATTCTTAACAAAATTCTATGTAATATAATAATTTAGAAAAAAAATTTACAGAGGACTCACATTATGCTTTGCACAAAAGTTGCACAAGACCCCAGATTGTTTCTAGCCCAGTGGAGAGACAGGCATTTGAACAATTGCAGCCTCAAACAATTAAGACTACCGTTAAAGTACGCACAAAATGCTATAGAAACAGAGAAATGAATGACCATTTGGGGGTAGTGGAGCAGTCTTAAATTTTTCCCTAAAATTATGATATTTTAGCTAAATGCTGAAGGATGAGTGGCAGGGTGGTAGAGAGAAGGGCATTTTGGGCTGAGAGAGAAACATGTAAAAGTGAGAAAGCAAGAAGGGGTCTGATATGTTTGAGAATTGGCTTCTGGGCTGTCATGAACATAAATGATCATTGCTCCTTAATGTAAATGTAGAGTGCAGAATTCTAATTTATTAGAAGATAAAACAAGTTTTTCTCTATGGTATCAGGATGCGCAGGCACTAGATTTAGAAACAGTGGGTTAGAATTTGGGCTCCACCGTGTCATTCATCTGTTTATTTATTCATCTATTTATCCAATCAAACTACATCATCAGGTCATATGCTTAGTCCTGGACATGAAAAAATGAGTGAAGATATAGTGGTTGCTCTTAAAGATGTGACAAGTGTAGAAGCAGAGCAATATGTAGAAGGGCACAGGGCAGGGGCTTTTCTTGAGTCTGTGTGAGAGCAGGTGGTACAGTCAAGGATAAGGGAGATCTTCTTAGAGAAAACGACCCTGATCTGAGTTTTAAAGCTAGATGAAACCTAGGAGGTCAGAGGATGGGGGTCAAGAAGGGAGGAGTGATTAAGGAATAGAGATGAGGAGGAACTAGAAATGTGTTCCTGGAGTGAGTAAGGAAGGGCAGCAAGGGCAAAGTGTGGTGACATCCTCAGGGCCAGGTGATGGAGAGTTCCGTGTAGCATGACCTCTATGTTCCACTTCCACTGCATCGAGGGAGCTTTAAAGTGTTAATGTTCAAGCCCACAGCAAAGGTCCTGACCATGTTGTTGTTTGTTTTCTAAGTAGGGTGATTTATGGACACTCAAGGTTGAGAACTGCTGCTGTAGGGGTTGGGTTGCCATTGAAGAGCTTACAATGAGGAATGGTATAGTCAGCTTTGTAACAGAGAAGGATATTTTTTATCGAAGTCTGGAGAAACCAGCAACATAAGAAACAAGAAAAACACTGTGGAAATGGTTATCCACATTAGACATAATGAAAGCCTTAATTGTGGCAGCAGTTGTAGGAATGAAGACAGACAGGAGGAGGTGTTTCTGAGAAGTATTCAGGAGTTAACAACAGCGGGAGGTAATTAATGGTATAGCAGTGGGATGAGAGAGGATTTGAAGATAATTCTCAAAATTACTAGTGGGCTGTTTGGTAGGACTGCCAGATCAAATATTAATTGTTTTCATAACTCCTGATGGAAGGACAAAAAATAGAAGTGAGCTAAGTTAAGCTTTCATTTCAGATAAATGGTGATAAATTTATTATTATAAGTATACCCCATGCAATATTTGAAATAAATTTATTAAATTTTTTTTTACTTTTTAAATCATTGTCTTCTGGCTTAAGATGGAGACATCAACTAAACAGAAAATACAAGAGTAGGAAAACTTTGAAATTGTGTTGATAATAAATTTAGATCTCTAACTGTGATCTTTGCAATATGGTGGTGGAGTTATCTAGTTGGCCCTTGGATATATAATTCTGAAGTTTGCAGAGATATGCAGGCTAAAATCATCAGTATATTTTTGTGGAAGTTGAAACCATGGACTATGGATGAATTTTCCCAGGCACATTAGATAGAATGAGATAAGTGGAAGTCCAGGATGGAACCCAGGTTTCTAGATAACTTTGAGCAAATCATTTAACTTCTTTGAGATTTAGTTCCTCATCTGTAGAATGGAGAATAATAAAAACCCTGTCAGACAAAAGACCCTTGTAAATCAGTGTCATTTACATAGATCACACAAATCAGTGAGCAAAGATAAACCAACCCATGTCTGTAAAGATAAATGTCAAAATGTTACTAAAACCATATTCTTATTAAGAAGTAACAAAAAAATGCAATAAAAATAGCCACAAAATCCTGATTTATTTTGTGTAGTTAGAATAGTAGAAGAAATCAAAGAGAAATCCTCTATTACAATAATCTCAATTTTTATCAATTATATTCTCCAAAGGATGAAGCGAAGAAAGGTAATTTACATCCTCCTACATTCTCCTACTCCCACCATCAGAGTCTTGAGCAAAGAGTTTATCTTGTCTTTCTTTAGACTTTCTGAAAAGCAAATGTTTAAAAATATAAGTAATACCCATTTCTATAGCAGGGGAAAAAATAATTGTCTGACTTGGCACACAAAAATATACAGATTGTATGCACATGCGTGCACGCGCACACACACACACACACACACACACACACACACACACACCTGATTTCTCTTCATATTTTGTCTGGACACATTAGGCACACAATGAGTCACTGTTTGTTCTGTACATACAGAAAGAAGCAGAACCACCAGGCTTTTTAATCTTGCACCAAAGGTGGGAAACTAAAACCTTGATAAAAAGAAAAGGGAACATAAAAAACAGTTGGAAAACTCAAAAAACAAATTTCTCAAAGAACTCCATTTAGCTCACCTTGCATACTCTAGACAGGTTTAGAGAAATCTAGATTTATATATCTTAAACTCTTATTTCAAGCTTCTATTTGATATACATTTTCTGTTTGTATTCCAATGGGTAATGGATCCATTCCATCTGTCAATCAAATTGCTGAAGTTTATTAAATAACCTCATGGTGCCCTGTAATAAATTATCATGGTAATAAATTACTATTAGGAAATAAAGAAGAAACACAAAACCCAGATCTATTCTCTGAGCTTCTAGATTGGTAGGGAGGGTGGGATTGGAGGAAAGAGAATGGTTTAAATATATGGCAACAGTTTCAAGGTCCTTTCATAATAGAGTATGAAAAGAAACACGGAGGAAACAGGTAACTCATTTGCTCATTCATACCATACCAATAGGCATTAAAGATCAACTAGGGATTTGGCCTTGTGAGGTGGAATGGGGGTAGACAGGCAGATAACTAGCTTCCTATTATACAATGTGATAGGGCTCTACTTAATGAAAAGAACAAAGTGCTGAGAGAAGACCCTTGGATTAATTCTGCCTGGGTGGGTACCACAAAGCTTATCTTGAGTTTTCCAGTTGGTTGCTCATACACTTTTGAATCTAGAGGATTAAAAAAATAACCCATTGCCTGATTTGTTATGGTTCAATACTCTCCTGGCAGAGTTAGCCTCTGCCTCCCCTAGGCAATCCACACACTTATTTCCAGCCTCCATGATATCTGGATTCCTTTGTGTATGTCTACACGGCAACTGCCGAAAGCACAGACATGTGCTTCATTTATCTTTATTTCCTAGCCCCTTGGTACAAGGCACACAATAGGTGTTTCTTACATGTTTGCTGTTTGAATAAAAAAATGGAAGTGTGGAGCCACTCTAGACAATGGGAATCCCCTGGTGTAGGAATTCTTTCTCTCATCTCTGCCCCCATTCACATTTTCTCTTTGCTAATTGAGGGCAACACAAACAGAAGTCTCGGGGGTTAGAATATCTGGTGCTGTTAGCTGTCAGTTTTGTGTCTTGCTGTGGAGATGTAGCCTGGGCCAGGGGAGGATATGATGAATTCCAACAGTGGCAAATGAAACAGTAGGGACTACTCTGCTAAAAAAAAATGAATGAGAATTGCAAAGGGGCTTTCCTATTATTCCAAACTGTCACAAACTGTTGATAGCCTATTAAGAAGACTTCAGCCCAAGTGACCAATTCTCAGTCCACAAATAGGCTTCATTAAGAAGTAATCATCATGTTGTATTGTGTTAAGTGAAGTAAGTCAGACAGGGAAAGACAGTTACTGTATGACTTCACTTACATACGGAATCTAAGAAAACAAAACAAATGAACAAACAAAACAGAAATAGACTTTTAGATATGGAGAACAAAACAATAATCACCAAAGGGGAAGGGAAGGTGAGGGCATAGGTGAAAAAGGTGAAGAGAAATAGGTACAAACTTTCAGTTATAAAATAAATATGTCACTGGCATGTAATGTGCAAATGAGAAAACATTCAATCTTAAAACAGTCAATCTTATCATAATAACTTTGTATGGTGATGGATGGTTATTAGACCTGTCATAGTGATCACATCACAGAGTATATAAATGTAGAATCACTATGTTCTACAGTTGAAACAAGTATAATATTGAATTTCAACTATACTTTAAAATAATAATAATAATGACCTTGTTGTGAGTTCGAAGGGCCATACGAATTCTTTGGAAACAAACAAAATAATTATGATAAAGTAAGAATCTTTTAGTAAGGGTACATAAAAACTTAAAAAACAAGCAAACAAACCATTTTCCTTCATACTTATTGGTTTATTAAGGCCTAGAAATCCTTTGGGCATGTCAGCAATCATTTTACTTGGTTCAACAGAGAAGCAAAACATATATATTTTAGTTTGACAAATTAAGCCACATAAAAGAAGGTAGTACAGAGGAAGAAAGGTGATGGTAGACACTCAGAGCACATACTACTTTAGTTCTCTCTGCATACTATTTGTGTCTTCTCTAATATTCATCTGAGGTAGCCATAACAAGTCTGTGTATCGAACCAATAAAAAGTTTCCAAATATCTTCAGATGCGCATTTTATTCCGAAGTCCAGATTACATTATCTTGTATGCTCTGTGTTTCTTTATTAACAGAGTTAACCTGAAGTCTGGCACTTTGTACAATTAAACAATGGATGTTAAGAGAGGAAAGAGTTGGGATTTTCCCAGACTCACAAATGAAGATAGGATTTTCATCTTGGGCTAGGTCCTCAACTTCAACCTCTTTTTCCTATCCCACCACACTAAAAGAGGAAGAGAGAGAGAGAGAAAATAAAAAGAGAAAATCTAAAACACTGATCAACTTTAGAAATCAGAAAGAGGCAGCACCAAGAGGTCTCTTTCTACCATATTTGTATTTATTGTCATTCTGCCTGCAACGAGGTCCCTGCTTTATGTCTCGTCCCTCACTCTGGCTTCCATGTAATTGCTGCCTGCACAGGGACATATGCTTTCTCAGTCATTGACTGCATAGCCTTCTTCATTGGGAGACCTCACTCCAACAATGGCATCTAGGCCCCTGTATACGCTGACATTTACCCAAAGTGTCATTCTCTCATATCAAATCCCTGTCACATTAAAATGGTTTCTCCTTCCTCCTCCCTTGTGGTAATTTTTTTCTAGACCCTGTTTCAGGGTTTCCTGAAGTCTGTTCTTTCACCTCTGTTCCTAACATGTAGCAGCCCAGGGTTCAAAACAACTGGCTTCCAGCGAAGCAGTGAAGGGTTAGTGCCTTTCGATGGGAAATGCCTACTCAGAATCCCATGATGTCAGTTTTCAAGGTCAAATAGGTCTTCTTTATCCAGGTGTCTATATCAAAATCATCTTGATGGGCTTTGTTAAACTAAAAATTAAGAAAGCCAAGACATTTGTTATTCGTGAATAGTTGAAATGAATAAATAAATGAGTTCATTAATTAATGATTAAAGCTAACCAAGAACAAAATACATCACCAGTAGCAGAGTCATGCCAAATTCTCTAAAATTTTCTAAGAAATATATACATATAACTCAGAATTGAAAATGCCACTAATAAGAACATTTTCTAATTAACAGAGGAAACATTAATTTATATATTTTTATGTGTATATATATAATATACATGCACACATGTGTTTATATGTATACATATATTACAAATATATGTGTATATCTCTTAGAAAACAGAAAATAATTATTTTCAGATTACTCTTTTGACTTATTTTTAAAAATACATTCTCCAAATTAAAGTTTAGTAACTTACAGGTATATTAAAACATTTCTGAAGATCTTGACTAAAAAAGCTTACTAGAATGGTGACCATTGTTTATCCTTATAAAATGTCATTCAATTATAGTAATTTTATTAGATGCAACTCTTCAGAACTGAACTTTAAAAATCAGTTTTTTCTTTTATTTTTTAATGAAGATATTTGAATATTTTAACTGCTCAGTGGTTGTTAGAATACTGTAGGTTATTAATATGGGTAAAATCTTATTGCAATGAACATAATTTATGAAAGGTTTTATGGACTATTTTATGTGCCCTCTCTCCCAGGAATTTTACAGTAAGGGCTTTTGTTGTTGTTGTTGTTGCTGTTTGTTACAATGAATAACTCAGCTTTTTCAGTTTCTGTATGTTCAATAGTCATTCTGAAGCAATTTAAGATTAGATGGCATTTATCAAAGGATGACTGGTAAAACTAAAGGAGGTATTGAAATGAGTTAATTTTCTTTTTGTGTGTATGTGTTTGTTCTAAACTAAAAATACTATTTAAGTTTTCAAACATATCAATCAACCCCACATATCACCAATTAGAGTACACATATAAACTCTAAAGACAAAACATTATACAAACATAAAGTAATATTGATGTTTAGGGAGATGAACCTGTTTCGTTCCTCTATCTTTCCACTTGAGGGATTTAAGTCTTACTTTTTACTTTCTATTTTTAACTTCTATTAATTGAATACATGACAGCTGACCTCTAGCAGAGTAATCATTATAATATAACCTAGGAATCATAAGCTATGTAAGAAACTTGGAGAAAAACAAAATAGTGTGGTTACCCTGTGAAGTTCCTTCAACTGGAGTTTGCCCTCAGCACATGGGAAATTTTGGTAGGTGCCGAGGTCACAGGAATGAAGATAAAAACTGTCTTGCAAAATGTCATCTGTTCTGAAAAAAGTAGCTGCAGAAACTTAAAATAATAATTAAAATAATCTCAGAAACAATGAGCTAAGGTTGGATCTAGAAATTTGTGTATGCTCTTACATGCACAAAGAATCTGTAGACACCCTTGTTATCCCTTTCCAAGATAAATAGATCAGTGGTTATCAACACTCATTAATTACATTAGGAGTCATCATACACTTAATAGAATAAATTATTTTCCACTTAAATAGAAGCTTTCAAAACCTAAAATACAATGAAATAATTTCTAATGTTTTTACATAAATATCTAAATGGTTTATGTTAATTTAGTATAGTTCTGCTTTAAGATTTTCCTGTGTAAATGTCACTGGACATTTTTAAAGCTCTAAAATATTTTCCTGAAGTTTTGCATTATAATAGCTGAGGGATTTCATTTTTTGATATAGAATGCCTTTTATAATTATTTTTTCAAACAAATGTTATAGCTAAATTCTAAATCAATTAAAAATACTCACATGAAAGATATAATATAAGCTGCCATGAGAAGTTTTGGGACTATTCAGGGTTTAAATTGTATATTTAACAATCATGTGAGGTCTCAGAAATAGGCCAGCAAAAATTATTTTAGGAAAAGAGATAGAAGTGGTATGACTTTATCGTTTATTTTCAAAATATTAGAAGAAACTCAGGAGATAACTTTAGAAAAAGAAGAAAAAGAAGCATAACATCACAGCCTAGGGGAGATGACCCTCAGAAAGTCTTTGGTTAGGAATAAAATGGGATCCTTGGATTTTGTTGCCACTTCTGACTCTCACTTGCATGTGACCCTGACAAATCATTTAACCTTCTTGTTGCTGCAATATTTTGTTACCTCATGACTCTGCAGCTGAGTCTATATAAAAGAGTGAAGACATGCAATTCTGTAGGTCAGAATTGCCCTAGGTTGATGTAAACTGCAAGAAGACTAAGACAAGTGATCATATGATGCTGAAGAAGTGAATACCTGTTGGAATGAAGGTCTTGGCTTTGAAATAGCTGGATCTCAGACCCTTCACCTGCAGGGATGTGACCTAAGAGGAATTCTGCCGTCTCTGTGCATCCACAGCCTTGTCTATAACATGGGAGCAATAGCATTATAACCTGTAGGTGTGATGATTGAATAACATATCTCAAGAAGAACCTGTATCAGAGTGCTTGCTATATAGTGAGTAACCAACACATAGACTAAGAACAATTTCTGAGTCAGAGGAACTTCTTGGCTTTGCCACATAGGCCAGCTACTCTGAGCTGGACTACCTGCTTTAGGTGTCCTGTCAATTCATCTCCATTTCTTGAATGTGTCATAGGCCCCCACCCCTCTGTGTTATGACGACTATGCTGGTTACCATTTGGTTTTATTGATGCTGCAAACAGGGGTAAAGTGATATTGACTTGAGTTCTGGACGTTTCCAGATGGGAGACAAATGTTATGGTATTTGTGATTTAGGGAGTTCATTGAGAGCAACTCCATGAAGTGAGAGACTGGGGTGGCAGGACCTGTGAAGAGTCTGATGTAAAAGCATAGAGAAGAATGGTATTGGAGACTCCTTCAAGGACAGTGAAGAGGCACCAGACTGGAAAAAGCTGTTTGTCAGGGTGCAAATCTGACAAGGGGAAGGAAGGAGAGGAGGAAAGAGCCTTGGCGCTCTTCTCCTTTCTCCTAATCTCTCCCCTCTCCAGTCCATTCTTCACACTGTCACTAGTGGTGTCTATCTGTTTTCAAAGTGTCCAACAGCTCTTTGTTGCCCACAGATAAAGATCAAGCACCTTAAAATGGCAGGATCCAGGTTCAATATACCTTTCTCATCATTTGTTGTAACTCAGCTTAGACATCATCTCCATCAGATAGGTTTGTTTCTATGTCTGGAATGTAGACTTTCCCTGAGCTTTGCCTATGCCAATTCCCTTCCCAGAGGTTCTTTAATGACTTCTTCCTTCCTCTTACCTAGTGAAATACTACTCACTGTACAAAATACAGCACACAACCCACATCCCATAGTCTTTCTCCTCCCATCACCTTTCTGGGCAGTGTGAATGGATTTGTTATCCATAGTTTGTTCACAGAAGTTGTTGAGCTGTATTATAGGTGGTGAAATAGGTGGCTATCTCTTTATTAGACCATGAAGTCTTTAGGAGCATGGTGATAATTTTATCTTCTTTGTGTCTTCCACACAGAGTCAGAACTTGAATAAGTTTGTGGAAGGGAAAGAATGGAAGTCAGACCCTGGAGGGCAGGCCTCACCTTGAGTAGGTTGCACCATGGGATGCCCCCTTCCTCTATGGACCAGGTCTCTGTGGTGGTAGAGGAGGGGTCAGGCTAGGGTGGTGGTGGTGGGAAGAGAGCAGGAATCAAAATGTGAGAAAGACAGACCTAAGAGTATGGCTATCTGTGGATAGAAAGGGAGAGAAAGAAGGACTTACAAAATTTACTGTAGCATTTATCTTGGGCCTTCTGATGGTCCTAAAAGTGAAAAAGATGCCCTGAAGGAAGGTTTTTGTTGTTGTTTGTTTGTTTGTTTGTTTTTAACAGACTATCTTAGACCTTGTGGCTTGTAACCAACAGAAATTGACTTCTTATAGGTCTGAAGGCTGAAAGTTGAAGATCAGAATGTCAATAGGGTTCTCAGCCCTCTTCTAGGCTGCAGATCCTCACTTTGCATTGCATCCTCACATGACTGAGAGCAAAAATAGAAAGCAAGCTCTCATGACTCTAAGGGCACTGGTCCCATCATGAGAGCTCTATGCTAATGAACAGATTTAACCCTAATCACCTTCTGAAGACCCCACCTCCTTATACCACTGCACTGCGGGTAGGGTTTTTATGTATGAATTTAGGGAGGGACACATTCATTCTATAACAGGAATCTGGGAATAGGGCCCTAAAGTTTCCATTTCAAGATGGAGCTTCACTTTAGCCAGCCATGTCATTATATGATTATATATCCTCTGGGCATATCCTCTTCAATTTTTACCATAAATGCATCCTTCTACATAAAACTTCCAAATTGGTCTCCCCACAGTGGCTAATTCCAATTTTAATTGTTCATTTGTATCCCCCAAACCTCTCTTGTTTTATTATAGTTTATTGGAGTGGGTTACAGGTAATATATATGTCAGCAGTCTGCGAAAAGCAACTTGACAATAATCTGTTACCCTTGACCTTCCTTATATACCAACCAGATGGGAATGGCTTTGAGCTAACAATACTTGTGGGCTTGTACTGCTCATTCCTCTTGGAACCATCAAAGTTAGGATTATACTTAAAACTATAACTTTCCTTTGGATTGGAGGGAGGAAACAAAGATTAAAGTTTTAGAATATTTAAGGTACATTTTTTCACTCTTCTTCAGAACATAGTGGCATGTTGTGAACTATTATTATGTTTAAAGTCACACTAGTAACCCCATCCCTGAGTTGAGGCATCTGTCTGAGAAGAAGGACTGAACAGAACCCAGCGAGATGGTTTACCATGAATATGATGTATTAACCCAGACTTGTAGCTCATCTGTCTTGGATGTGTGCCAAAAAACAGTGTTTACTGTTGTTTTGAAACATCAGCTGGCACTTGGGCACCTCACATGCCATTTTCTCTTTGTCACAGAAAAAACATTTTCCTCTAGGGATGACTTATCACACATGTCAGGACCCCTGCCCCAGCTTATCTGGCTGAAAGTCTTGGGAAATAGGAAAAGAGAGAACAGAGGGCAAGTCAAGAATGGATCCAGAGTTCTGCCTATGTAAACCTCTATTTCTGTTTATTTATTTCTCTAATAAAGCCAGCCTACTCCCTGCCATTTCTGATATCAGTATTACAGTAAAAAGAAGAGTAGGTATCATCGAGCAAGCCAATCCAATCCCTGACTCACATGGAAACTCATTGCAACTCTGTGGCCCCAGAAGGTCACAGGATTCTTGCAGTTGAACTGCCACTCTGGCCTCCTTGCAGCTGGGCACTTTGTGAGTCTTGGGTCAGCATTCCTGCCTCACTCAGGGCTCTCATCACATGAGACTGTGTCACTCTGGCACCATTCCTGGTACCCTCAAACCTCCATGACTGGCTCACATTGTTCTTTCCACCTGGAATGCCCTGGCTGATCCTCCTTTGTTGAAATATAAACACCCTCTGTGAAGTTTCTCCCAAAATTTCATAAGAATTCATCTCTCCTTCATCTGTGTTTGCAGACCATTTCTTATATAACACTTTCTGACACAAGAAATTATATGAAGACTTCTCAAATCATAAGCCAATCTTGGGTGGGGACTATGTCATATGTTTATTTCTGTCTTCAGCACTGAACACCCTGCCTGGGACATGTGGTGCGAGTGGTGTCATTAAAGGTTATTCATTCCTCCATACTCCAGAATGTTCTACTTTCTTCGTTAATTAGTTGATTGCTAATTGTGAGCCAAATTAATTTTGAACATTGTGTATTGATACAAAAAACAAAGGGCTTATAATTACTCCTAAAATATATTAGTTGAATCTAACATTTTGTCCACTTGCTTTCACCTCTCGTGGGCAAAGTATCTTAAGACAGGCTATGAAGCTGAACATCATATGCAAAGGCTATTCTGGGTAGGCTCTCACCAATTCCCTACAGCAAGATGCGCAGCCTTGGTGGCCAGGGTGGAACAGGGGTTGCTGTTCCACTGTGCAGATAAGTCTACCCCTTCCCATTCACTAACGAAAAACTCTAAGCAACACACAAAAGCAACTATCTGAGGACTCTGAAAAATAAACAAATGCTGATAGGTTGTGAAGAGGTGTCAAACTTGGTGAAATGACCCCACATAGTAGCAAGTTCCAGTCATGGAATACCTAAAACTTTAATAGGAACTCCACTTCTCTTACCAAAGTATCTAGAAAGAGGGACCCTGAAAATAAAAACAAACAAACAAACAAACAGTGCAGATAATCCCAGAAAGGAAAACCAAGACACAGCATCCTAACCCCTGAACCACCCTTGCAAAGGATAGACCCAAACCAGTCGAATAAATTTGTTAATTTCCTGGCTCTATTGTAAAAATCTCCACAAATTTTGTGCCTTAAACTAGCAGCAATGTATTCTCTCCCAGTTCTGGAGGCCATCAGTGTGAGATCAGTTTTACTTTTATTAATTGAACTTCATATAAACAAACAAACAAACAAACAAACAAATAAATGTGTGTGTGTGTGTGTGTATTACTTCTAGAGATACCATTAAGAACATAAAAAAGCACACTCAGACTGGGAGAAAATATTAGATAAAGAATTTCTATCAGAATATATTAAGAACTTTCAAAAAAATTACAAACAACTTAATGAAAAAATGGGCCAAATATTTGGACACTTACAAAAGAAGGTACACAGATGTCTAATAAGTACATGAAGTGATGCTCAATATAACTTGCATCAGGAAAAGACAAACAGAATGTGCAATGAAATACCACTGTACACTCATAAAATTCGTTACCATTTAAAAAAATCGAGCATGCCATGTGTTGACAGGGATGTGGAGCAACTGGTACTTTCAAGTTCCGCTGCAGGGAATGTAAAGTGGTGAGCCGCTTCAGAAGATGTTTTGGCAGTTTCATCCAAAGTTAAAAACACAGCTATTCTCTGACTCAGCCCATTTCCACTCCTAAGTCTTTACTCGAGAGAAACAGAAACATATGTCCAGTATGTGAATGTTCATAGCAGCTTTGTTTGAAAGAGCTAAAAACAAGAAAATCCCAAATGTTCTTTTAAGAGTAAATGAAAATTATTTTAGCCATTTATGAAGGGCAAAGAGACCATTTCCCCTTTTCCCTCATCTTAGAGGGTTTTCTTAGAGACATAGTTGTTGACCAAAATTAATTTTAGACTGTAATAAGGAATCAAAAGCATTTATTTCATGAAAAAGAGTTGCAACCCAGTAGACACAGATTGAGGTAGCAACCAAAAGGGTGCTCTGGGGAAAAAAATGATGGAACTTATAAAGGCAAAAACCACAAGCTGGAACAAAGGAAACTTTCTATTGGGTATTTAATGTGGCATGATAACTAAGTCAAAAAGGATTGGTCAAGCCTGGGTGGGTGAGCAGGTGTCGAGATATTCTTCTGTGACAAGCAGGAAGTCCAAGAGTCTGAATCTCATCTGGAATTTGGCTTCCCTAATGACCTCCTGACTCCATTTTAGGGCCTCCTGATATTAGTGACTCTGTTTTAGATATTTCAGTTCACAGAGTGAATCTGAGTCCTAAGTCTGTTTGGAATAGGAGTACATTTCTCTAGGGAGTGAGCTGGTCTCCAGTGTTGCAACATGAAGATGTTTCTCCAGCTCAGCCAAGTAGGCAGATGTCAGGAATTTGCTCCAGGCTCTCTCAAGGGAAATATGGCAAAGAGCAGTTGTTTAGTCTTTGGAAGATAAGATAAATTATTGTTTTTTCTTCTCCTTTCATGCATAAAATGTGTCAGCTTTTTCTTAAATTTTGTAGTCATTTTTGGGCTGTCTCACATACATATAAATTTATTAATATTTACTCAGTAATAAAGTGTGTTTCCTATTCCTCAGTTGGAATGAAGGAGTTTTTTTCTTGGCCTAATTGTTTTATTTCCCCAACACCACCCACAGGTAAATGGATAAGCAAATTGTTGTTTCTTCATACAGTGGAATATCTCTCAGCAATAGAAAAGAATGAATTATTGATTCATGCAACAGCATGAATAAATTTCAAAATAATTATATGGGAGCCCAAAAGTGAGCCAGATCTCTTTGTTCCATCCTCTGGGCTCTCATTTCAGCCTCAGTTGTCTTGGTATTTCCAAGAGCAGAGCTCTTGGATCAGAAACAGTTGTGACTATTTTTCACAGCCAAAGTAGAATTTGTAATTGAGAAGGGAAGAAGAATAGACCTCAATCTCATTGATTTAAATACATCTATAAAAACATTCAGAGCTCTAATGCAACCAAGTGCCAGGAATCTTGGGAATAGGTCTGAATTTGCAAACAGAGGTGGCTGCAGAGCTGCCTCACTATCACCAGGGACTGTCCTAAAAATAGCTTCTTGGTCATCTCTGGGAAGTGCGGTTTAATCTATCTGAGGTGGTGCTGGGGATCTATGATTTTCTATAAAGGGTCTCAGGGTCTTCTAACTTGCAGCAAAGTGTGGGCATCATGGCTGTGAGGGTAACTCCATTGAATGGAAAGAAACCCATCTTTTTCTACTTCTCTCCCTTTTGCTTTCGTCAGCTGGCCGATGCCTGAAAGCTCCTCAAAGGAGCTCACAGCAGCCTGGAATACAAGTTTCAAAGGCCACCAACAAGCTACTCCCATTATCCTTGCACTTGGTTTTTATTTATTTTAAATAAGTTTTTCAAAATGCAAAATCACTTAGATGTAGTGAATTAAAAATGGCCATACATTCTTTGCCATTCCTCTCACTGAGAGGTGATGTCTGTCTCCCCTCTGCCTTGAAATTGGATAACTAGAATATGGCAGAAGTGGTACTGTGCCAATTTCTAGGACCAGACCCTAAGAAGTTGTTAGCTTTCATTTTCTGTCTCTCAGAATACCTGCTCTTCGAAATCAGCTGCCATGCTGTGAGGATGCTCAAGAAGCCCTGTGGAGAGGCCCACAGAGCCCAATAGCAAGCACGGGAGCCAGCCATCTTACAAGTAGATTTTCCAGGTCCTGTGAGTCATCCTAGCTGATACTTTGTAGATCAGAGAAAGCTATCTCTGATCATGGTGTGACCACGAACAAGTGACTGACCTTTACAAACTTCAAATTTCTGTATTATAAATTTAGGAGAAACTGAATTAAATTATAAAAATGTTCAAGATTCAATGATTTTATGAAACTTTTATTTATGACTTTTATTTTCATCTGAATGAAGGGTTGGTGAATGGGTTTGGATAGAGGAGGAGAATGGGACAAGACTTTCATTCTTTGTGGAGATCTTCCCTGATACCCCACCCTGCTGCCTTTGGGGCAGATGTGGGTCTTGACTCTTACCCAGCTGTTCCATAGAATTTGCTATAGTCTATTACAATTGTCTCTGTTTATCTTCCTTTAGAGCAAAGGCCATTATTTATTCTATTCTATCTTTCTAACACCTTGTACTCAGCTTAACAGGCACAATAGGTACTTAATAAATAATTGCTGAATGAATAAATGCATATAATATGGATAAATGATGAAAACAGTTGAAGCGAAAACCATTAATAAGAAAAGGGATAGAGATTCTTGCACAGTGGTTCTCAAGGAGGGGTAGTAAATAGTGTCTAATGACATACGGGTTTTAGTTGCAAAGTTTGTTTTGATATTTAATAAACCTTAAAGGAATGTATAAGATATTGAGTCATCTATAGGAAGTATGTGTTAAAAAGAAATTGGGGCATGGAGTTCTAGCAACTTCACTTCTGCCTGGGGCCAGCCCCATAGTTGCTATACCCTACCTCTCAGTCAGAGACCACATTAGCTTAGATAAGAATTTCAGAATATTTCGGAGAAAACCCGAGGCAGTCCATTTCATGTACCAAACTGCCTTAAACTCTCTCAGGCACATGCAGTGGGACTGGGTCTGGAACAGGTTTAATTCTTTTATTTAGTGTCATTAAAGGCATTGGAGGGGTGTCCACCTGCCTCTAACTACAGGAAACCACATAATAAGGTTTTTGGGTTCAGGTGCTACTGTTGCCTCAGAAATAAAGTCTGACTGTACTGGAAAGGGTAGCCAGAAAAGCTCTCATTTGGTCTGTCGAGGTCAAATGCAGTTCACAGTCAGGAGACCTCCTGTCTTGAGAGTAAAAGGAGATTGCCATGCCAAGTATAATTAAACACTTACCCTCCCATGCTTTTCAGAGTTTATCCACAACACCAGCATGTGGTTTGCGTCCTGTGGGAAATTTAAGGTTATTGCACTGAGAGAGAGGGAGAGTGCTTTCTTTTCCCCTAAAATTTCTCTTTTGCCTCTGAGCTCTATAGTTTTCATCAGGAAGAACTGACTCAGAGTGACTTCTGAGATGTCAGTCTACTTTCCTATTGTTTCTTTTCTTACATATTGAGGATTTCAATATTTCAAGACTACAAAAAAGAAATTGGTAGTTTCTTTCTAGTTTGTCCAAGAAGTCTGTCCCTTCTCCTGTTCCATGAATTGTATTCCAGACTTACAAAGGCTTTGGAAACATCCCTTTACTAATATGAACAAATACTATATGTTCTTTTTCTGTCTTTCATTCTAGACAAAGTATTTAAGACTTTTGGGCTTAGAGTATTTCTTTTATATTTGTGTTAAATATTCCCTTCTTCAAATTATGCTCTCATTTTTTGCTGAAAATAAAAGCCAAATATTTATGTTAACTATAAATATACATTTATGTTTATGATAAAGGAAAAAAAAGGAACCCAAGAGACATGGAGAAGCAGAGTAAAAAAAGGATAATAAATGGAGATGTGTGAGTAAAAAGATGAAACTAAGGTTGAGATATAGAAATTTAAGATTGAGTGAGATAAGACGAGGAATATATATCAGTCAGGATGAGCTAAGTTATGCTGTGATAACAAATAGTCCACTAATCTCAGAGCCTTCAAACCATAAAGGTTTATTTCTCATGCATGGACATTCCCCTGTTCTCTGGCTGACTTTCTAGAGCAGTCATTGTAAGTCACATTTTATCAGACAATGCAAGACCATAGTCTAATTTCAAGGATGTGGGGATGTACAATCTTACTGTGTTCTGGGAGCAGAGGGGAACTGAATATAAGTGAACAAAAGTAATGGCTGCCAGGGAAAAGAGGAGGAAAATTTGAGAAGTAAAGATAGGAGCAAAATGGAATGGAGATTCATTCAGGAGCATTTTGGGGTACAAAATCAAGATTTTTAGGTATGAGGAGTTGGGGACATTTGAAGGGGTCTAATGAATGTCACCCTTGTTTCTACTCAATTTCTAATCCAATTGAGAAATGAACTGTGAGAGTCTGATGATGGAGAACTGAAAGATCCCCTTCTATTCTGACAAAGTTGATTCTGAGGTCTGATTAGCATGTCCTTGTACTGGGCCCTGAAAGTTGGTAGAAACATCCAGTTGACTTGTGCAGCGCTGTGTGAAAAAGTGACAGAGCACACCCTCTGAGGGGTAGAGAGGAGGAAGGGTTTGCTATACATGTTCACCCCTGTTAGATCATTTTTTTTCCCTGTTGGGAGGAGCAAATTTGGAAGTTTGGAGAGGCAAATGTGTTATGCTAATGCAGATCCCTCCAAATGAAGAAACCATCAGGAGGAAGCAAGAAGCATCCTTCTCCCCAGCTGAGACTGGGAGAAGAAGAAGCCAGCTCTGATTGAGGCAGTTCTACCTAAGTGTAGGGAAGGGCATGGCCTTGTTTTCTCAAGGACAGGGGCAACTGAGAGAGACAAAGAGAGAAACAGAAGCAGATAAAGAAAGAGATAAGAAGACTTAGGGAAAACAGAGATGGAGGAAGAAAACTCAGGAAAAGAAAGCCCCGAAGGGACTATTGAGACAAGGAGAGGGAGAGAAAATAGAAACTCAGTGAGAGAGAGAGAGAGAGGGAGAGAGAGAGAGAGAGAGAGAGAGAGAGAGAGAGAGAGAGAGAGAGAGAGAGATATCAGGCTTTCTGGAGAAGGCAATAACTACAAAAAAACCTCTGCCTTAGCTGGATTAGGAAATTTAGGGTGGCTGGAGGGCAAATTGAATGCATGTAGTTTCTCTGCAAACTCAGTTTGTCCTCCAGAATTCCTCACCCTGTAGCGTTCTCTCCCAAACTCTAAGTATAATGTTGTAGGCATTATGTTGTTCAGAAGATAATGAAGGATCTATCCCAAGACAAGCCTTGTAGGTTAAGAGTAAGCCTTTCTTTGCTTCCTGATCCCTGGACAGGAGGTGGTGAGTGGCCTGGGGACAGGTGAGCAGTGGGCCTCCTGGAGTTTTGCCAGCACTTCATCATTTGGCAACCTGGCTGTGAAGAGCACCTCTTTGGATTTCTCTTTCATCCATCTTGTCAATAATCTTTAGAAAAATTGCTAAAAGGTGGCCTGATTAAAATAGAATCTATTTATAGCCACATAATTTTAAGCAGTTTTGTTCACTAGTTTGTTTATTTGCCAGGCAAAATCGCATAGCAAACTTTTGCATCGACTCTCCCTTTTGATATTTTTCAACTCAGAATGTTAAACAACAACAACAACAACAACAACAACAACAACAGGGAGGGGAAGGGGGTAAAAATGGATTTATCACAGACAACATTGAGTTAAATTTTAATTTTCTCTGTTAGATAATCATCAGCACTTGTTTGTGTATATTCTTTTTGGCTGTTTGCAAAAATCATTTTCCGGGATTTAGATGATGCACGGATGTACATCATCTTGGTGAGGTTCCCAAGCTGAGACATTTTTAGGACTGTATACACACCCCCATAGAGCGTTTGCTTGAAAATACTTGCTCATTTGGCATTTAGAGAATATCTGAAGTAGTTTATATCCTTTTTGGCCTTGACAAAACCCATAATGCATTTTCCCAAGCACTTTGCCCCTTTATTTTAAAAGTGGTCTATTTTCTCAGGGAAATGCAATCCGTATGTTTCTGACTCATTTACACTTAACTCATCAGACTATTGTCTGGTAAAGGCTATTGTTGTTCAAGGTGCCTGAGGAAGCTGTCATAGATCTTTATAGAATATGGGACATGCAGAGGCTGTCTCACCCCCAGTCAAACCAAGTCTCCTCCCCTCAGTGTTTAAACTCAGGACCTAACTGTCTTGGGCCAAATTAAGTGCCCCTTCTGCTTTCCTAAAAATCTGTGACTGATCCCCTCCAAATTCTCATAAGGGTTTAATAAGAAAAACATGGGCTAATTTCTTACCTCCCACCTCCCCACTTCCCTTTTCCTTAGGAAGTGCTTAGTGTTACAAACAAATTTGGGGAGACAGATGACTTTAAGGAGTTCTGACTTCAGTTTGATTACAAAGGACCAGCTTGGTCTTGGGTTCAGATGAAATTGGGCTTCTGCCGTTGATGCAACTTTCCTTCTATTTGAGGAAGACGAATGTGCATCATAAATGAAGAATAAACAAAACTTGGATTAACTAGAAGCCAATCTTCCACTGGGAACACAGCCAAACCCTACACATAGTTTCTAATCTGCTTTGATAAGTAAAAGGCAAATCCTAGTGAAGTGCTTGATATCAGAGATTTATTTAAAATAAACAACCGACGAACTTGTAGGAGTAATGCCTATCCTTGGGTCTGCAAGACTTTTCCACATCTTCATCTGAGTGCTGAGATGCTTTCACTCTCACAGTGATTGCCCAGGGCACTTCAATATTCTTAATTATCACAGAAAAATTCAGTTGTGTTCAGTTCTGTGGCAGGTAGATAAGTGCACACATATGTTTTAGAAGCATCTTCCACATGGAGGATGTAAACAACTAGAATTTTCTGGTTAAAACAAATTTAACCACCCAAATTGAAGAAATTATAACAAACTGCTGCCCTTGATATTAAAAAAATATAATGATAAAAGTTATTATTTATTGACTGCTTACCATGAGCCAGTAACTTTACGAACTTTAGGTGTAATTCCTTAAGCCTCACAGTCCAATCACTTTCAAGGCTGATGTCACGTCTATTATGTATAGATGAGGGAACTGAAATTCAGATGGCACCAGTAGCAAGTGGTGATCAGAGCTCAAGTTCTTTCCTACACATCACGCTGTTTTCCCCAAGACATTTCTATAAAGGCAAAGTTTCTTCATTCAAATTCTGCTTCTGTTGGAAAAGAGATTTCACATTTTATTCCAGGTCTCCATATTTCAGTCTCCAAGTTTACCCAGGATTAAATCAGGCACCATCCCAGGAATCATGGCTGAACGCTTTCTTTGGTGGGTGCAAGGAAAAATTACAGAGAAATAGCACATTTGGAGAAGTTTAGAATTTCTTTAACACTTCTCTGAAAAATGATTTTGGAGAGACAAGAGTTGGGGTTAGAAAGCAAGGCCCCTAATTATAGGGGCTGGGTGTGGGAAGGATGACATGTACATGTAACTGTTAGAGGAGACTACTGGGTTTTAGAGGCAGCTTTAGCCTAATGTCCTTTCATCAATCTATGAATGGGAGATAACCACCCATTTTCCCAGGTTGCCCTAAAAGTAATGAGATAGCATGTGAAATGTGTTATCATAGTGTCTGCTCATGGTCAAAGGCCTTATATTGTCTGAATCTGAATCTGTTTAACTTTGACCAAGGAAATGTTTTTCTCATCATGCAATGGCCATCTTGGTTTTTCAATACAGCAATAAAGGCTCTAATCAAGGCCAGTCTGTGGATAAGATTCTGGACAAGATCATTTCCCCCTCTTTTTCTTTGTTTTCTGGGCTTCATTGAATCACCGATGGAATTATACTGAATTTAAACACATGCTACTGCACATGGTCTGAAACTGGTCTGCAAAGTCAAGCTTTAACACATGTCTTGAGGATAGTTCTCAGCCTTCCTGCTGCCAGCAGGTCCAGTAGCCCTGCAGAAAAATTCATGGCCAGTGTAAGGTGCCTAGGGATGGCTAAGTAAATGCCAACATTGTATTCACATTTTGAGGCCTCTCTTCCCCAACACAATGCGATGCCAGGGAACTCTGCACAGTCGATTTTCCATGAATGTGTGGCAGATTCTACACTTTATCTTAACCAAAAGGCTGAGAAGCGATAGATGGCAAATTCTGCTGGCTACTTCCGGTGCAGGAAGTCAGCAAGGAGGGAAAGTTGAAATATTAGTTGGGTTTTTGACGTTCTGTTCTAACTCTGAGAGGCTGAGCCAACTGTGTGTGTGTGTGTGTGTGTGTGTGTGTGTGTGTGTGTGTGTGTGTGTGTGTGTGTGTGTGTGTGTGTGTGTGTGTGTGTGTGTTGTGTTGTGTGTGTGTGTGTGTGTGTGAGAGAGAGAGAGAGAGAGAGAGAGAGAGAGAGAGAGAGAGAGAGATTCTTTCGTTCCCAAAGATATCCTCAACATCTGTGCTCAAGCACATGTGACTGTCTCAGAGCCAAGTGGTGGCTTCCATTGCCCTAAAGCCTTTCAAATGAAGCCCAGATGACAAAAGCAGGCATAGATTGAAGCCTTGTGAAAAGCAATTTGGCCAACTCACTAGAACGAAGAAATAAAATTGAAATTAAAATTCCCAGAACCCACGACTCTGTTTGCTCAGTTGAAAGGTCCCAACTCAGCCCCGACTTTCAAATATAAATTTGTTGGTGCTCATTTAGCAGTGCTCTGTGCAGTACTTTGATCTTATATAAGGAGGATAACTTTAAATTATGAGATTACTTCTGATGACAAGAATAAAATTCATCTGCTTTTACAGTGCCCGGCTTTGCATCCTCCCACTCACATTCCTGGCACCTTGGGAAGAGAGACAGGTGTGGAAAACAAGGCCTGGCCAACATGAGGCTGCCAGCAGATCCTCAGAGTTATTTTTATTTTAATTTTGAGAAAGTGTAAGGGAAATGCATGGTCTTGTGCTTTCTATCCATACGTACTAATGTATACAGCACATACAATAAAGTGCCACCACGTGTTTGGGTGAGAGAGTTTGCTGCTGAGAGGAAGAAAAGTATGAAGAAGGGGGGGGGGACAAGGAGGGGGTTAGAAACACAACTTCTAAGTCTTTTTAAAATTGTACCATCTTGAGCAAAGAAAAGCTTGAATTATGTAAAAGCTGGCCAGGTGCCCACATCTGGCAATGGTCAGATTGTTTTGTAAGCAGGCACTTTCCACATAGCACGCAGCGCTGGGTCCATTCTGGAAAGAATGATGAGTCTGTGAAGAAGTCTATGGGACCTGGCTGCCAGATGAATACCGTAGGTACAAGGGGTGCACTTCTGGTCATTTGATCTCCCAGTGCAGCCAGGTGAGATGAGTTATGTCCTTGCTGCTAGGACTTCATCAGGATTGTTTCAACCTTGTGCTCATTCTTGAGTGAATTAAAAACCATGCTTCAGCTGTGGTGTCAGGCTTTGAAATGAAATTTTCTCCAGATCTTCTGAAGGTTGTTGGAGGAAATAAGATCCTTTCCTGTTTCTGCAACTTTAGTCTTTCTGAGTAGACCTCTTCCATGCATTCCTTTCCCCACTTCTTCCCCAAACTACAACAGGTCATTTCTGAAAGCCAAAGTACCGACATGGCACATGTGTTGTTAACTATCTTCTGTTTGCTGCTGTTGGGTCCGGACCCTGCCAGGGCTTATGGAGGCCCTGAACCAGGGATCTGAGCACAACCAAGCTGCATCCACCTGGGCTTTGTATGATGAGGAGCCCATCTTACAAACTAGTACTCACCTGGCCCAGTTTCTGCAGTTTGTACCTACCAAACCAGCTGAGGTAATTGGAAAAGTTAAGATTATTTTCCTAGAGGAACAAAAAAGAAAGTATGTCAGGTGAGCGCTTGAGGAACCATTTAATGCAGACTTCCAGTCTAGCAGGGCTCTCCAGGGAGACCAGAGGTTGTCACAGACAGGAACATATCTACTGCAGGCTGGGCTTGTGCATGTAGTAGCACACAGTTCTGTAAGAGAAAAAGGTCCTGGGGCCTCTTTTCAAAACCAGCTATGAAGTATCTGGTATGATTTAGATTTGTTCATAAAAACAACTCAGTTGGTTCCTGTTAAGTCAATAGCTATTTAAACTGCTTCTCAGATATTTTAGCTCTTACAGAATTCTTTATGACATTGCTGTGTGCATGCCACATTTCACAAAATCTGGCTAGCTCTACTATTCTTTCCACAGAAGGAAGGAGAAATAGAGAAAAGACAGAGAAGGGAGTTGAGAGTATACCTATCCAACTCTAATTTTTACTGCTAATATATTTCTATGATGAATGACTTAGCTACTACTTTAAAGAACATCCTCTGTATTTTCTCTTCCCTGCAGTTTTTATTTCCTATAAAAAATTGTTTTGGAATTTGACTTAAGCTTTAACTCA
The DNA here is from genome assembly GCA_004027375.1 of Macroglossus sobrinus. Taxonomy (NCBI): domain Eukaryota; kingdom Metazoa; phylum Chordata; class Mammalia; order Chiroptera; family Pteropodidae; genus Macroglossus; species Macroglossus sobrinus. Next base: position 109,180 of record PVKZ01002980.1, read on the forward strand.
GTGGGCTTACTCCTATAGGAATCACTTTCCATGGCCTACTTAGAGCCCCCAAAGGGCAAGCATATCAAAACCAAGTAGCTCGAGTGTATGGCGTTGTCACCACACACAGTGATCCAGCATGTGCCTGTGCCTGAACAACAGTGGAAAGGGCAGAGGGAGAGGAATAATTTACTCAAGAGCTTCACAGCTTTGCTTGAGGAGCTTTATCAGTCCATGGAAAGGTCGATTCTCCCCTGGAGGAAGTAATAACTAGAGTTTAAAAATTCTGTCACAAGCTACAAAGTAAAAATCATTAAGTATAGTATGGATTAGGATTCCAGGCAGAGCAACAGTGAACAGCATTCTCAGCTCTCTCAGAGTCAGATTAATTGACTGGAAAACCAAATTAGGTCACAGTTAGATTCTCATGAATCCACAAAAGAGCTTTATTCTTTGGCTTCTAGAGTCACTGAGATCTATTTCAATAATTAGTAAGTTTAAAGAATGCTTGAGAAATACTAGGAGCTTGTATTTTCCTAACAAAGAAAGCAAATTGCCTTGAGTCCATATAAAGGAGTTCAACTAGTTTGAGCTTGTCATCATTTGTACTTTTACGACATGAATGAGAATGGCAGAAACTGCCAATTGGCCCCCAATGTTCATTCTCCTCTTTGTTTTCTTAGTAATAGAGCTTTAGGAGTTTTGTTTTGGGCATATGGTGTCTAGAGACTACATTTCTTGGCATCTCATGGAGCTAGAGGTGGCCATGTTTCTAAGTTCTGCCTAATTGGATAGGAGTGGCAGTAATATGTACAACACGTGGTTACCCCATAAAAGAAATCTATTGATCCCAACTTTCTTCTCTCCCTCCTGGAGGGCTGGAGTACAAATGGTGGTGATCAGCCAGCCTTGTCTGTGCAGAGCGGGATGACATACAAGTCAGAGGTTCCTAACGTGGGTTCACACCCCTTTTGGGAATTCATGAACTTGGATGCCAGAAATACATTTTAACTTTCACAAATTCCTATCCAAAATTTAGCATCTCCTTCATCCTTGGATATTGGCAACAGACCTGTGATTTTGCCATCAATAAAATTAAGATAATTTCATATTGCAATTTGACCTCAAATATCCTAAAATATTTACACTCAAAATTATTTATCTTCAAAATTAGAAATGTTGTGAAATTGGTTGTGAGACCTTGTCATTTAACGTGCTAGTAAAACAGTATATAAAATTAAACACGTAAGGTTATAAATTACATTGAAATACAATTTTCAGTGTATTTGGTTTCCTTTGTAATCTTATAAGTTTAATTTTAGGTACTTAAAAACATTATTCTGAAATGAGTTTCATAGCCTCTACCAGATTGCCGAAGGGATTCATGGTACATTTGCACGTACACTTAAGAGCGTGCACGCATGCGTGTGCGCGCACACACACGCGCGCGCACACACACACACACACACACACACACACACACACACCTTGCCTTGGGGAAGGTAGAGAAGAAGATAAGAGGGGAGGAATCTGGGACTGGGTGGACTTCATGTTCTACTTACTCTGAAGACTAATAAAAGAAAGAGTAAAAAATTACTATTTGGGAGAGTTTCTTAGCCTGTGCTCTGATAATACAAAAATTAATCTTTGCTTTGGGAACTCTGAGAAAGGTTTTTAGCTTTCAGATTTCTCCAATTAGAACAAGGTTGGTGTGAATATTGAGAAGCTGAAGAGTGGATACTGGGGATTGGCTTTCTCCCCACCATTTGTCTTTTTCCTAGCTGTGGGTGACAGTTGCAAATCACATTTCTCACTATGTCTTGCAGCTGAGGTGTTGATTGTGAATTACACTCTACCAAATTATTGTCTTAGTGGGAGAGTTAAAGGACAGAAGTGAGGCAGAGCCATTTTCTGCCCCTGTTTAGATGTGTAACAATAAGCAATGTGTCAAGATTAGATTTTGTTTATTTGTTGAGTGACACTTGCTCCATTAGCATTTCAGTGTCCAGGTGTCCAGAGCCCATGGTGGGGTGAGCAGCAGACCACTGGGGCCCTCAGAGATAGAAGTTCATCACCTGTGTCATTTGGGCAGTGTTCTGAAGTCCCTCATGGATGCTCAGTCAAGAATACAGCCCTTCCAACCGTTTTGTAAGCACCCAAGTTTCTTTAGTAAGTCCTACTAGCTAAAATACCTAGAATGGTTTCCGTCTGTTAGGGGTGGGAGGTGAGGGGTATGTATATGCGTCTCATTGAGCCAACCCATAAAGAGAGTTTAGTACTTTTTCATATAAGTACTTTTTCATACAAGCCTCTTTAGTCAGAGACCCAGTTCCATATAATCATATTGCCTGACATTTTTCTTACGCTTTATAGTTTTTGAACATGTTTACATGTTATGTGCTGTCTCATTCAATCTTCACAGTAGTCACTTGAGAGGCAGAGCAAGTTTACTTCACAGGTGAAAAAGCATGAGACACACTGGTAAGTAACTCCCAAGATGACTTTTGACTGGAGTTAGGCTTTTGGCTCCTTAGAATGGGCTTTCTCCAGCCAGTTCTGAGAACAGGCAGATTGGCACCTTTCTGTTCAGAAACAATCCCCCAGCTGGGACAGAACTCAGCAAGGTCACTGGAGTCCTGTGATTTTTTACATCTCACAACTCTTTGTGAGCAGTTAGTAGCCTACGTTTTTTAAAAGGTCACTTTCAAAAGGTTAAACTCCATGCAAACTCTCTTCTGAAACCTTTCCTGAAATCATCCCTTCCTCTGGATGAATGCATCCTGAAGATTTAGAAGAAGAGAATGTCCTGGGGAGAAAAAGCTGAGTGACTCTAGTTTACTGGTAAGTGCCCTGGAGTTCTCTGGTTAATATCTGTTGGCTTGTTTACTGCTCAGGGAAATTGCCAAATGCTCTTTTTCTTAAAATATTTTTTCCATGAACTATGCTGACACCCCCTTTAGTCAATGATGTTGAGTCTGTATCATGTGTCCAAATTCCAGAAACTCTCATTTGGCTCCAGGCAACTCTGTCCAAAGATAGTTCTGAGGCCTCAGTTTTGCAAGGCTGGCACCCTCGAGCTTTTGCTCTCCCTCTGGGGCTCAGCTCTCCTGGCTCCTACCACAGAACATCTGGGGAGCATCGTAGGACACTTTGAAGGGTTTGGAGAGAAGCTTATCCAAGAGGGAAGGTCTGGCCTGGGGTCAGTGGCTGAGTTTTCTACAGGTCTTAGTGCCTGTCAGTCAAGACACAAGACACTATGTAAAGAGAACACGAGTGACTTCACACTTTACCAGGAGAGATACAGGTACCATTATGATGCTCTGAACAATACATACATAATGTAAAGTTAACACAGCCAACAACAGCTGCAATGAGAAGTGTGGTCCAGGAAAAGAAAGGCTTGGGAGAGTCAGGGTGCCAGGACCACTTGTCCCTAAGAGTCAGACTGGTTCCTTGTCTGAAAGATGGAACGGTTAGTTTGCGTGAGTTCCAATGTCCCTTCTAGTTCTAATGGTCTATAATTGTAACATTTCAATGGTAAAGTCAGTGATAAGATGGGATCGTCATGCCCAGGCATCTAAATTAGAAGTTAACCTTCCACTTCCCCCCTTCCTTCCCAAACACAAGTTGTCATTCTAAATTCAGAGGTAGCTTGGGCTGGGGAATAGAAAACACTATAGAAAGCAGATCCTCAGATAAAAACTCTTCATGGGGTTATCACACTCATAAGAAGACTGGCTTTGAAAGAGGACATCTCAGGGCTCCCTGAATTTTGCCTGATGACTAATACCCTATCACTTGGCTCTTCCCATCCTGAACCAAATTCCGCTTCTGGATTAAAGCTTTCCCAGATGAGATTTTAGCCTCATAAAGAGACCCATCACTCATTCACAGGTTGACAAAGAAGCTCATCTAGTGCCTATGTTGTAAGGGGCTTCCTCGGTAGGAGGGAGCCCTGTTGAGAAGGACAAAGTTAGAGTGGCCAGAGGGGACCAGAGGGAGGTCTGCTGTGTGAGTCTGTCCAGAGCTGCCTGCTTGTGAGTTCAGGGAGGGGAGGCTCAGCGTGCATACAAAGAATAGGCCAAGGGCTCTGTTCACCCAGAGACACATATGGTTCCATTCAAGTCACTTGTGGATAATAATGCAGTTTTCTTTTGTTGTTTGGTTTGTTTGTTTGTTTTTAAGAATTCACATTTCCTGTCCCCACGGTTTTCCAAACACCCCCATGTACCATCCTTTCCAGATGGAAAGTCCTTTGAAGGCGTCCTGATGCCCTTAGCCTGCCCTCACGTCCCCATTTCCCACCCCAGGTTGCAGCTCTCTGCAGCCTAACAATCGGTTTTATTTTTGAGCATTTTTTTTTCAGATTTGAGAGCATTTGGGAATATTTCTCCTGGCGGGAGTGCAGTCTCTTGAAGGACCCTTTGTTTTGAAAGGGAAAAATCAACCAGGAAAAAAAGAGCAAGGTCCTCAGAGTGAAATTTAGGAGCTCAAAGTTACCAAATGAGAAACTAAAACTTAGTGGAAAAGGTGATGTGGAGAACTACAAATGTTTGGCTCAGTGAGAGGACATTTGGGGAGTATCTCTGGCATTAGAGCACATTTTGCAGCCCCTCTCCATGAAATGTTATCTATACCTTTATTACTTAGATTAATTGGCTGCTGTCCAAATCTAGAAGGAAGGCAATGCTATCAGGAGTGAAGCATTATCTTACATTTTTATGTCAATTTTATTCTGACCCTTATCAGCACTCCCCGCTCCTCCTGGCAGTTTCTGAGAGAAAGCATTGCCTGGGGTGGTGGGCTCTGCCTTTCCTCAAGCTGGGCATTGCTCCCGTTCCTCCACCCGGACACTCTTAGAGCAGACTTCATGCAAGCACTTCACAGACTCCAGTCCCCTTTATTTTAAAACTGTGGACTCTGCCGCCCTCAGTGTCCCTGTACAGCCTTCTTTTATCACTGTCTGTCCTGCCAGGCATAGCTTGGATGTCAACACAGTGGCTGGGAGAGAAACGTGAAGGAACACAGATGGAAAGGGTAAGGAAGGAAACTCCACTAATGCCATTTACGTGAAGGAACAATGTCTTAATGACAGTTTCTGCTGACCAGTACCTTTTGAACACTGTTCTTGATGGTTCTTGTGTCTACTGGAAGGGAACTAAAAGCTATCATTGCTAAGAAGAGTCATTGTGTAGTTACCTTCTGCCAAAGAGATGAACAATAATCAATAAACACACCGCCAGCAATGGAGGGAGCCATCTTCTCTTCCCTGTGTTCCTGTTCACCCACAAGATGAGAGTTCTGTCCTTTCAGTGGTCACTCTCAGCTGTCTGTTTGTCTCTGTCTCTCTCTCCCCTTGAACCTACCTTCCAGATACAAGCCTTCCCCTATCTCTTCGCTGCTACATGGTGAACACATCTGGGGAGGCTTGACCCACTGCCCTCTCTCTCAGGCTCCTGGGCACTCTGAACTCGATGAGGTGCATGTCAGGCTGCAGTTGTCCTTGTAGTGGCTGGGCAGTGACTACTCTGCAGCCTTACCTCGTTCCTTGAGTGTATTTCAAAGTCTCAGCTTAAGAAATAAGAATTAAAAACTTTGCTTTGATCTCCATCCCAGCTTTACTTATAATCATCTGATGTTTGGATCTCTATCTGATTCTTGTGTGTACTTCTCATTTGGTTCAGAATCTGCAGATTTACTGAGCATTTACTATGAACCAGGAAAGCAAAGGTTTAGGTAATTTGGGTAAAATGCACCAAGTTACTGACTGGTCATTAGTAAAGCTGCATTACCCCCCAAGCCCATGCTTTGAAGCACTCCATGGAACAGGGAGTCTGTGGAAAGGTGAGGGCAGGAAGCTAGAGGGAAATGCACAGGGAGTCTGAGGGAACTGATGCTCAGAGCCCTTCAGACAGGTGCAAATAAAATTTCTGTTCTACACACCACAGCTGACTTGCCAGCACTCATTGCTCTAAGTGGAGGATTTTTTAACCATACAGCCTGAATTTTCTGGAATCTTTTTTATTTCAAATATTGTTTTTCACTCCTAGATGCTTTCAACATGGCTCTAAAAATAGAGTCAACATGAGTGTAGAGATTTTGGAAGTTTGAACCATCTGTCCAAACTTTGAAAACATCATTGTTCAAAGTCAGAAATTCATAAACACATTTTCAGAAAATGAATCTTGCCTTTCTCATTGCTTCTTCTTTTCTTTATTGTTTACTACTACTACTACCACTAATACTACTACTACTACTATTACCACCTGTATATAGAGTAAGTGGAGTAAGAAAGTTGGAACTAAGAGAAAAAAATTAATTTAAAAAAATCACCAGAGCAAGGCAAGGCTAACAGCTAAACTCCCAGCCAGTCAGAGTTCCCTGCCTGCAGTGAAGACTGTTAGGAGCCTGGGGGACTCCAGAGTCTGGAGCAGGGAGGAGGGGACAGCTTCTTCCCTTGGTAGATCAGAGTGTGTCTGACCTGGCTGACTTGGGAGCTGGAAGGGATACGACACTTTGCAAAATGACACCCAGAAAGTTCTTATTGTTTGGGAAGTGAGGCTCCTCTATGTGAAACTCTACTGTCTGAAATGCTGTGAGCACTTTCTTGTCTCAGGTAACACTCTTTACTAAGGCTTTATTTGTAGAAGGGAATAGAGATGGTTTCTGCTATCATGAGTACCTAACTTCTGGGAGCACTTGTCTTGCTAAACTGGAGTGCATCTTTTGGGTAATGTGCAATGAAGGTAGGTTTGGAAAGGAAATGGAGTCAGTCCATTTGAGCTTTAGGTCAGGATTTGCAGTCCATCTTCTAGTTTCACCTCTTCCAGTATCTTGCTTGAGGAGAAGCTGCACCGGTTTCGTCCCCAGCAGTAAAATCTCCTGTGGGGCTGACTCAGTCTCCTTGAATGACTTGATCACCTCTTGAACAAGCAGGGTCCTTAAAATTCACTTTTAAGCTGTGACTTTGAATATCTCGCATCGCTCTACAGCCCTCCATCTCCCAAAGGCTCCTTAGCTTCTCAATAGCTGTCAGATCACTTTTCCTTTAGTCATCCTCTTATCATTATAGCCAATTCTAAAATCTGGGGAGAATGAGGAGGGCTCAGAAGATATAGAATTTGTGTTTCTTCCCATATATCCATCTACAGCCTATTGTTACTGGCACCAACTACCATTAAGTAGCCCTCTGACTCTTAGAGAACCTCTGAAGATTTTTCCATCCTCACATCGAGGAGGTCCAAGTCTCAGGTTTAGAAATCCTGGATTAGTTAGTGGTATTCAACCAGGTCTGTGAAATAAAGTAAGCAAGCTATACATGAAATTTTTTACCTACAGAAAAGCTTTATGATAGTCTTTTTGGAAACATTCTTTGAAGGTTATGTCATTTACCAGGAAGCCCATTCTGAATAATTCCATAAAAAGGCTTACCTTAGCTCATATGCCAAATCCTTAATCAAATAACAATGTATAACTGGAGCCTGCCAAGACGTGCTGGATAAAAGCCACCATGATTTCTCCCTACAGGGCTATAAGCAAATGGAATCCAATGTATTCCACATAGTATGAATGAATAAGAGAGGAAAAAAAGTTCCTTGGTAAATCTGCTACAAGGACTTTAGAATATAAAGAGACTGTTTCTTCATATTAATATTTGTTCACACTGTTTGAGTGAACAAAAATTGTCATTCTGACCTCAAATGCGGCTGCTGTTAAGAAAGCCTGTGCACATACTCTCTAAGCCAATCATAGACCTGTCATAAGTGGTGTTAAGCAGGCAATGGGCTGAAAAAGCCAGGCAAATGTCCATGATTATGCCAGAGGGAAGAAAAAGAATTATAGTTTCCATGAAAATATTTTCTTAAATTCAAGACATTGATAAAACCTAACTAAAGTAAATTTCACATTAGATTTTCCAGATTCTCTAAATAGAAAAGGTAAATGTCACCTAAGATCAGCTGTTATTTGATTTTTTCCAATAGTTTTATATTTATGAGAAAATAGTCTGTATGGTTTAGCTTTGCCTGGGCAGTGTAAATTTCTCAATATAGTTCATTGGAATGCTGAAGAGCACAGTTGATATTTGGAGAACCACCCAATCTAAATTTTAAACTCCTATAGCATAGTTTCTAGAGGTCCACAAAGATTCTGAGATTTCTAGGGTTCTAATGGGGCTACTGAAGCCCAGCATCCATCCATTTACCCATCTCCACATCCAATTATTCACCAAGAGAGAGCGTTGAGGGATGTCTTTGAATTGGTCTTAGAAAAATGTGTCCCACAGGAAGTTAGAAGTGACTCTTTCACTGACAGGAAATAGAATGTGACATATTCATGAAGAACATGGACTTCGAAAGATTAGGACAAAGATTCCCCAAACCAATATGACTCTCAGCATATGATTCACATGTTGAACATTAAGTCAGAAGCTGGCTTGAAGCTGAAAAAGGCTCATGATATATAAGCTGCTTGAACATCATAGAAGAGCATCAAAGAGAGTGACCAACCATGGGTTTCCAATGGGACTGCCATATGATCATAAAGAAAGCAAGGAATCAGAAGGAAGTTATTCTCTTATATTCAGTCATTGCTTGAGAAGTGGAGGACACTTAAAGCGATCAGGAATTTGGTGGCTAGGGAAAGGGGAATTTTCAGCTTAATATAGCAACTTCTTTGTCAATGCTGATATATATCATTTCATGTTAATTAAATAATATTTTGTGCCCAAAAGTTATATGAGAAATGGTTCACAGGGGATGAAATACTATCTGATTCAATTTAGTGTTTAATACATGTAGTTAAATATGTAGCAAACAAGGTAGATTACTCATAAAATAATAAATCATAGGCTTTCATGCCTATAAGAGTTGGCATGAAGTTCATACATTCATTCAAGAGATATAATAGGAAAATTTTTTCTGTGCTACATGGGTACCTCATGCTACTTCACCAAGGCTGATGTTATGTAGAAAATGGCCAGTGTAAAGCCAATGTCCACTGTAAAGCATGGGAAGAAACATCAATTTATGTCGGACCATGGAAGCCACCCCCAAATCCACTGTCCTTAATGGTTCTCTAAATTAGTTATGATGATGCTAGCTGCTTTAACCTACAATACTGAAATGCCAGTGGCTCAACAGAGTGAAGTTTACTTGTCTTCCGTGTAAAAGTCCCAGACAGATTGTCTTGGACAGTGATCAGCTCTTCTCCAAACAATAATTCAAATCTGAGCTCTTTTTCTCTTAAGACACTGTCATTTTCAACTTTCAGCTTTCAAGTTCTCCATGCTCATCTTCATCTAGCTGAAAGGGGACAGGGCATCAAGGAAGATTTGCAGAAACTCTCAAAGGATCATGCCTACCATTACATATCACTCCCACCCACTTTCCACTTGACAGAACTCAGTAAATGACACCCTGCTAAACTACAGGAGATGCTGGGACAGTCTAGCTGTTTGTCAATGAGAAAGAATACAGTAGGCTCTGCCACAAAACACATTTCTTGAAAGCTTATAATGTGCCAAGCATCATGCTATGTGTGGCAGGTTTGATTGGTATCTGAGCTTTACAGAGAACTTAAGTCACTCATCAGGTTCACAGCTAAATAATGAGTGGCAGAAGTGCGATTGTAACCAGGGAGTGTGATTTCAGAGTGCATGCTCTTCGCCCCATGCAGTCCACTCTACTTTGCATTCCAACCCTTCCTTATAGTAGAAACTTGGCCATAGACTCTATGGTCAGTATTTGATTAATGGAGAATGAGGTGGGTACTGGTGCCTTAGGTGAGAGTCTTCTCAAATTGAAGGGATATGTTAAACGAGACATAATTAAGAACCTTGAAGAGGAAAAAATTTCTTTTTAAAGACCCCCAGTGAAGGCAACCTCACAGCTGTCTTTAATGTCTTCATCTATAATAAGATGAGGAATTTCCTCTTTTTATTTTATACCTCATGTTGTGGCATAAATTCCAGTTCTCTCTTCGCTAAAGATTGAGAACAGCTGCTCTATTTCCTACTTATTAGATATGATATAAGATTCACTTCTATTATATTTCTATTTCCCTCTACCCTCTTCCAGGCTAAAACTATTTCAGTTCCTTGCTTCATTTCTCCTCTTAAGGTCTCTAGTCTAGGGCAAACAGCATTTTGGGGGCAGTCTTCAAGTCCATCTTCCATTTTGCAAGGGGAATCAGGATTGAGCACAGAGTAGTGACCTGGGCCAGGAGAGTCAGATGGTAGAGCTGACTCTGCCTCCAATTATGTGACTGTGGGCATGTGACTGAAACTTTCTGAACCTGAGTGTCCTTATCTGAAAGAAAAATGAATGATTTAATTGCAGATTTCTTCAACTCTTAAGCTTTTTATTAATTCTATTAATCTAGGTTTTTTTTTTACTCTTAAATTAGAGCACACCAATCCAAAAAAGGAAGCAGTCTTTATTCAAGTTCTGAAAAACCACTAATCTCTTGGTTTTATATTTTCTAGGGATCAGAATCTTGACTCTAATCATCAAGTGAGACTTGTCCAGTTTAGGTAGCTATATTTTATTACCTCATGTGTGTGTATATGTGTGTGTGCAACTCAGACCTTTTTTAAAAAGTTATTTTTTTAAAGTGGTAGTGACATGATTTAAAAGCCAAATTATAAAAGGGTATAGATTGAGAAGTCTGATGCCCACTCTTCTTCCCTTCTGCCCTATTCTTTATCATCTCATTACTTCCTACCCATAAGTAACAACTTCTTATATATTTGCTTCCTGTATATTATTCCAGTGTTTATGCAGTCCACTTTATGGAGTCCAGTTCTTACCTCCCCTGCCTTATTCTTATTATATTGTCTAAATTTTTTTATTTTTAAGTTTATTTTTTATTAGGATATAATTGACATATATTCTTATATTAGCTTGATGTGTACAACTTGATTATCTGATATTTGTGTATACTGTGAAATGATCACCACAATAAGTCTAGGTAACATGTATCACCACACATAGTTGCAATTTTTTCCCTATGAGGAGACTTTTAAGATCTACACTCTTAGCAACTTACAATAATGCAATACAGTATTATTGACTATAGTCATCAGGCTGTACATTACATCCTCAGAACTTATATATTTTATAACTGGAAGTTTGTACCTCCTGACCCTCTTTATCCATTTCACCCTTCTCCCGACTCCTGCACCTTTCCCTTTTCACTTAAATCTCTTATATTTTTCTATATCTCTCTTTAGATTATGTCTTCATTGTTTTCTATAGCTGCATAGTATTCCATTATTTATAGGTATAACTTATTCAACTAATTTCTTATTCCTGTGAAAGAGTTAGAGAAAAAGAGAGAGTGCTGCCTCTTTCAGGGTTTTTAGGGTCAGAGGTAACAATTACGTAATCTTGGACCTTCCCAGGGGCTTGCACATATTCCCCAAGTCAGGGGCAGAATTGTCTGAAATGAGTAAAAAGGCAAAAGTCTGCTGACTTTGACAACACCTGCTTCCTGATTCATATTTTACAGAAGGTGCTTCATAACCACACAATCCTGATTCAGCCATTCAGAAAAGAAATACTCTTTGACGCAAGGACCAGTGATAACCTGCTCCTTTGGTAACGTCCTCTGAAGGATATCTGGATCAAGCAAACCAGGAACAATGACATTTATCAAGTCAACTTGAGGAGAGTAAGTAATAACTATATTTACAAATAGTTGATCATTTTCCACTTTTTTTCTAGTGTATTAATGACACCAAAGTTTTGTTTCTAATCATTTCTGTGACTTGGAAAGGTGGTCTTAAGAACTTAAAAATGAACAGTACTCTCACTTTTACTGTCTTCAATGTCACAGACTTCACTCCTGTGAGAATAATGACAACTTCATCCCCATGAAGAGACTTATTTCCTCTCCTCTTGCTGTCACCCAGAGAAATTGTCCTTTTTCATGGATGGCACTAAGGCAAATAAAGTAAATGTGTGGAGAGACTTAGAAAGCTAGTGAGCAGGCATGTTTGCTACACTGTAATGGTCAGAAGTAGCTGTGGAGGCCCTGGGAACCTCTTTCTCCAGGATGAAGCCCTGGCCCAGGAGTTCTCAGCAATGTTAGTCTTTTTGATCAAACATACCCATGAATGAAGACCAGGAATTTCAGTGGGTGGTACTGTGAATTCAGAATGTTCTTTAAGAACCAGGAATATGTGAAGTTGTAGCTGGTAGTCCTACTGAAAACAGGGTAATTTTTTGAAATTAGCACTTTTGAAGCAATGAGGCACAACTTACTCTCTTCCATGAAAGTCCCCAAAAAGATGTCATCAAAGAAATCTTTATGGCATAGAGCTAGACTTTCATTTATTGTGTTCCTGGGGGAAGAAAACACAAGAGAAGATAGTTGTTCAGCAGCATAGATTCAAAATAAGTTATATTAGCTGGGCTTAAAATGTTTTATCTGATTGTTTGTGTACCCACAAATCCCAGACCAAACACTGGTCTAGTTTTCTTTTGGTGGCATCTAGAAAAATTAAAGTTTTTCTCTGCTTGGCCTCTTCTTGACCTCTCTTTTCCCCAGTGCTACTTATCCAAAGGCAAACCCTTCATTCTGAGTAATTATTTCGTAGTACCAGACACCACTCTTTCCCACAATGTGCCTCCCTTCTCTGTGATTATGAGACAAAAAAGCAAGCAGCATTCCTCAGAAAAGGGCTGGAAAATTAGAATCCAAAGAATTGTGCTGCATGCTAATCTGAAGGTCTCAGAAGGTGCCAGATATACTTTCTGCCCCCAGGGTTTTCCTTTCTCAGTCCCCAGAGAGAAATCTTACCAATGCAATTTTCTGCATCTCATTCCAAACTCATGAAGGTTCTCATTATATTTTCAACATGAAACCTCAGCATTCAAAATGAGACATTCCAGGATGAAAATGAAAAGATATGAAGCCTCAGTCAACTGGAATAATTAGAGCACAGAGTCCCAAACTGCTTGTCCCAGTCTTCTCCCTTAGACAGGACCTATGAGGCTGGTTTATACTCAGAAACTTACCCTGGTTCTCCCAGAGCCCTAGCCCAAGCCATCTTCTGTGCCATCCTAAATAACTCCCTCTTTTTTTTTTTCCCAGCAGTCTTGGTGGGAAAGGCAGAGCTTAGAAAGCACTGCAGGAAGCTGGCTGGTGCTGACACTTCAAGTTCACTTAGTCTTCAGATTTCTGTAAAGAAAGAGCACAGGGAACATTGCATTTGAACATGGCTCAAGAGCTCAGCTGTGTCATGTTTAAGATTTCAGCATTTCTGCCTGCCAAAGAAGGTTGCACAGTGTTTAAATTAAGTGGCATGTCAATAGGTTTGTAAATAAAATGTCTTTTTAGAGAAAGTTGGAAATTCATGTGAGGAAATGTACCCCGAAATTTTCCACTGGCCCTGTACCCAGCCCAGTGGACTGTAACCCAGCCTTGTGCAGAGATTAAGGCTAGCTTTCAGCACAGCACAATGAGTTTGAGAATTGAACATTTGGTTCAGAATTATCACAATCCTATTATTTGCATCATAAAAATTCACCTTACCTCATTTACTGTTGTCATTAGAAACTTCTTTTCCTGAGGGATACATTAGTGGGAACAAGAGGCTAATTTCAGATACTGGAACTGCGGGAGGTAATTGATTACCTGGTCTACTGGCCAAGGTGCAGTCCTACTTGGAAGCTCTGAGAACTAAGCCCGTACAGGAAGGGCAGACTCCAAGGACACTAGAGACTGGGTTACACCATAAACCTAAGAAAAGGATGGCAGAGACCAAACGGTGAGGTCAGTACCAGGAGGGACCTTGCCACATAGGGACATACAGTTTGCAATCAACAGAAGGTTAAGATGTGAGGGCCTTTTTTATATTTTGGTTGGGGATCAGAATTTGGATTTATTTTATGCCATCATCATGAAAGAAGAAGAAATATTAATTTATGGAGTAAAATTAATCAATAGAGAGTAAAAATAAAAATAGCAAAACCTAAATAAACTATTCTTGGGTGGGTGGGTGGGAATATAATACAGTTAATTTGTTTTTTGAAGCATGGGTTTTGAGTCCAGGAGTCACTGTGTTTTATTCCTAGTCCTGTCATTTGCTGATGCTGAGAACTAGAACTCTAAGTCTTCATTTGCTCATCTTTAAGGTGGAAAATTATACACAACTCATTAGGAAGCTGTGTGTATTCAATATATAACTATCACTTAATAGTTTCTTAATAAACATAATTTCTCTTCTTCTTTCAATGGATAGACCACTTTTAAATTCAGTTTTCTGCTAAACTAGGTCAAATCTTTGGTTCTGGACATGCTAAAAAATATCTTTCTGAAGAGTAGTAGTTCATTAATTCTGGCCTTCACTAATTCACTTGAATTTTCAGCATCTTTCATTCCTCTGTTATGAATATTTGTTATTATTGTACAGTATTGTGAGTATAGGAGATATTGGAAATTGTGATGTATATAAACTGTAAGGAATTATAGATCTTTTAAGTTTCTTTTGCAAGTTTTGTTTTCAGTTATTTATTTTTTCTTAAAAATGAGTCACCTAAATAAAAACATTATTTAAGAGTTTTTATTATTTGAGTTTGAGTTAAAAGATTTTTGTCATGAAAAAAATCTCACTGTCCACCAGTCTAACATTTATATGCATTCCTCATACACTAGATCTATCAACTGATATGAGACTACATTTTGAGTATAATTTTATTATGTACATGTGTATGTGGGTTATTTCATGACATTTATGAACTTGATTTTCATATCATCTGCAAATGGAAAGGTTTAAAATCCATAGCAAAATTAAGAGTGACTCTTTTCTCATTCTCTACATCAGCATCTTTTGAGTCACACTGATCTCTCAACTCCCAACCTTGGTCTGGAAGTGGTCACAGGAGGGTTCCTTGATCTATATCATCATTCCAATCAGGAGGACACATAGTTGTAAAAGTGCCTTCTTCCAGGGTTCCTATAAGGAGAAGGAGACCAGTGGGAAGCCCAGCGTGGATGCTGCAGTGGGGGAATGGCTGCACCATTATCTATCAGATCTGACTGGCTGCCCAGATCTGGGTGAGCCTGGAGGATTTGAGTAGCCCATGAGAATATGATGTCTGAGAGCAGAGAGCTGAACGTGTGTGTTCTTTTCATACTCAGGGTTTCCAAACTATAGGTCATGAATCATTTGTGGGTAATAAAAACATTGAGAGTGCAGTGACTAGCATTTATAGAAATTATTAACTGGAATAGAAATATCCGGGTGGCTCTCATGCAGTGAGGCTAAGTATTATTTCATAAAACCTGTATTTCAATTGTGTATATGATTGTATGTATGTGTCTCAGTGTTCTAGGTCATGATATAAAATGTCATTCTTACTGCAGGTCAAGGTCAAACAAGATTGAAATATCACTGCATTGACAATGGGTTCCCTAGTGAAAGTGGATGGAACAGTGTTTATCACATACAAATCATGAGTGCCAGATTCAAAAAAGTCAAATAAATAATAAGCTAATCCTGCACAACATTTCTCCATATCCTCCTTGAGCAAAACTGAGAGAAAGATTATGACAGCCAGAACTTTGCCATCCATGAAAATAGAAAAGTTTAACAACTCTGAGTGGAGGACATGTGCTAGAGCCCCAAAGCTCCACCTATGAGGGAAAAGTCTTTGGGGAGGGAAAAGGATAACTCTTTATTTTCTTAAGGCAAGTGCTATTATTCATCACTTTGATCGATCACATACCTTTTGATATCTCCTTGAACACATTGCTCCAAATGCCAGAATGCCCAAACGTTTTTCAAACTGGTTTTAAAACTATACACTTTTATTTAATGTTGGCATTTCCAACAAAATCCTAAAATCATTTTAGTCTCTATTTCAGACATCAATATATACAATCTTTCATCCCAAGCTTATTGGCATAGTTTGAAATAGTTTAGTCCAGGGAGGCCTGGATAGGAGGCAGGAGGCAGGCTCAGAGCCCGCACCTCCACACTCTTCCCTGTGCGTCCTCTGCTGGTCATCTTAAGCTTCTGTCCTAAGCTACAAAACGGAGGGTGTGGGCCTACTCTGGACCATCAAACAGCCTTCTCAGTTGCAACCCTTCTTGTCTTTAGTCAAGTTAATTCTTCTCTTAATGTTTAGAAACAGTAGGCCCCATCTGCATTCTTTCTTGCATTTTCTACTTGATTGTGGTTTAAAACACAGGCTTATTCCTATCTCTGGAGCAAGATAAGCTACTGGTGGCTGGTAGTAATATACATCTAATTAGCACACATCGAGGCCATATGTACTGCTTTGGGGGTTGAATAAAGGCCAGGATTGATTTAACTGGGTTATTTGGAATGGGGGAGGTTGTCTGTATTTACAAATTATTTAATATTGATTGATTAATTATCCATTTTCCCAAAAACATAAACCATTTTTTACAACCATCTCTCCCATTGCCTCTAAATTTATTTAATCTGCTTCAGTGTAGACAAACCTCAAGGTTCTTGACACCAAGGTATAAAAAGATAAGAACCTAATAAATGCCATAGAATGTCAGGTTAGTGATCTCCCATATTAGTATTTGTCTCTGACACAGGTGCTGAAAGATGTGTGATGGGTGACTATTATGACATTTATGTCAAAGGACTAGTAATGCCTACAGAATATTCCTAACTTTCCCTTAAGAGTATATTCATAAGGCCTATTATGCATGAATTTATCTGAATCAATTTTGAATCTATTTATAATTCCCCCTGACATCCTCAGTATAATTTGCTTCTATGTTTACAACCAAGTGTAGTAAACAATATTTACTTTTATTTGTCACCAAGACAACCTCCCTCAAACTCTAAGAGGTCTCTGTCCTTCAGCTCCGTGTTCCAAGATTTTGTGACCAAGCTGGGCTTTCCCTGGGCATCGTCACCCTATTGTCTCACAACCTCTGCTTTTTGGGCATGGGAATCTACACCTGTGGTGGAAGACATGCCATCCATGGCACGACGAGATCATGTGCTTACTTGTCCCTCTCTGGACTTCTTGGTAAGTGTTCTTGATGTTTGCAGGCAACATTATCCACAGCATTCTAGAGACAAACCATGGTTGTGTTGAGATTCATACTTTCAGAAGTATAACCTGTGCTTTTTGAACTGGGTTTCTTTAACACAATGACCCAGAGTAATGTCTTGGTTATCAATAAAAACTCATAAGAATTAAACACAGACTAAAATAGAGCCCACACTTGTCCAGTGAGGGCCCCTCATCCATCCAAATTAGCAAAACAACTCATTGAGGACCTATTGTAAATCTACTCTTAGAGAATTCACTGCTTAGAACACTCATATTCTAGAACTACATATACACATTCCCTTAAGAAAAAAAGTAAATGTTTGTATAGTGACAAAATTGTGAGAGAATTAGAAAACCAGACTGTACTGTGAAATTCAAAATAATTCGTAAGACATCAGAGAAGAAAATGGCAGGAGCTTAATGAAGAAGGCAGGGTTTGACTATGTCTTAATAAGTATCGTGGAATATAAATCAACAATAAAAGAAAATTAAAGAATGAAATTTTGTTAGGTGTTATTTCATCTTCACTGCAGCAGTTGGAGGTGGGAACGATCATTTCCATGTTGAGGCTCTGCCTGAGGCCTGGTTCTGCCTTGCCTTTTGGCCGGCCATGTAGGAGCCTGTCCTCTGAGGCTCTCTCGTCCTCGTGGCTGAATTCAGCGTGAACTCTTTGCCTTGACCTGCCTTGCACTGTGCTTCCTGAATTTTCTCTGATCTTCCCGGCTTCTGACATCCTGTACTGCTTTCCCAGTTGTGGTCTTACTGCCCTGTGACCTGAGGCTTGCTTCTGCTCACCCCACACTGTGTGCTTTCTGTGTTCCTTCCCTGTTATAGCACGGGCTGGGTCAGGCTGCCCAGACCCCACCTAGCCTTGCTCATCAGACCCCCAATTTTAGTTCCAGAAATGAAACTCAGACCTACCTGACAGTAAAGTCTGTGTTTTTCCTCTCAATACACATCACCTCAAAGAGAGAAATGACAGGGTGTTTCAGGTGGCAGAGAAAGGCATAACGCCCCATGGTGTGCTGCCCCGGATGGCCTCCCCAAGTCAACCTTAGGAATGTGTTTGTTGTTCCTCTTTCTCTTTCACAAGTGACACCATGTAATAGGCAAATTTGCCTGTGAGGAGTTCAAGTAGAAAAAATGTTTGATGTCTTTATTTTTGCTGAATCAAATAAAATCTGACCTAATTTCTTAGTAAGTTTAGAGAAAAATGTGCTATTGGTCACTTTCAGGGCATTCATTCCCTCTATCTCCCTCTCCCCTGCTCCCACTCCACCTTTGGATTGTATAGGAAAACAGAGAGGACACATTCTATGGCTCTGGATCTGCTGAGGCACTCTGATTGAGCTCACTGATCTATGTGGAGGTGAGTGAATTTTAGGTCACTTCTAGCCAGGCTGAGAGAGTTCCTCACAGCCCATGTGACAGAGACTAGAGACTCAGCAATCCCACTTTCTCCTTCTGACATACACGTGTACGTCCCAGCGTGTGTAGCAGTGAGGTTGGGGTAAGAGACTGATTTCACCAGTGGCATGTGGCAGAAATGATGATGTAAGTTGCTATCTAGAGTGAAGATCCTCTACACCAACTCTGCCCAAGAGAACTTTCTGCTGTGATGAAAACATTTCATGCCTGTACCAACCACTATGATTGCCACTAGCTTGTGGGGCTGAGGACCCGAATTTTAAATTTTATTTAATTTTAATTAATTTAAACTTAAATAGCCACATGTGGCTATTGGCCATCATACCTGGCAGTACAGATCTGTCCTTTTATTTTCCTTCTGCAGCAACCTTGGAAAACACATGTTGTAGAAGGCACAGCTGCAAGATAGACGCAGCCTTATCCTTGGGTCACTGCACGGAGGCTAACTGCCCACAAAAGCCACTAACTTACAGCAGCTTGACTCACTTTATGTGCTGAGTGATGCCTGGGAGTTTCAGGTTGTGTTTGTTAATTTAGCAAAACCTGCTTTTCCTGAGCCATGAAAGCTCCCTCCTGTTACAGGTCCCTATACCTCCACCTCATTCAAGTTAGCTCTGGCCTAGATATTTAGACAGCACTGATCTCTGCCCTCAGGAGCCTACATCTGTGCCCCTGCCCAGTGCTTTTCTCTTCCTGGATCAGTTTGTCCCCCCACCCCCTGCCACCTTTTCAGCCTGTGAACCTCCCAGACTTTATTTACATCTACTCTGGGACAATCTATGTTAATTATCTTCATAACCTCTGTGGGCCTAGATCTTGGGAGATAAAAAAAAAAAGCCTATTTTGGTTTTTTCCTCCTAGGCCCTGCTTAGCAACTTCTCTTTGTTCAGCTCTATTCTTTCCTGTCTGCCACAATGAAAAACAAAGTACAAAATTTCTCAATAAGTCCTATGCTATGTTAAATTATTAATAAATCATCTAGCTTTAAGTACGGTTACAGAGCTCTGGGAGTAGAGATAAGAGAAGAAATTACTTTTCCTTTATTCATGCCAAGTTGGCACTTTTGTCAAAGGCCTGAGATCCTGGCATGGGAAGTACCACAGAAACAATATACTTAAAAGTAGAACCCAACTGGGGCAGTCCACAGAGAACTCAGCTCTCACCTCACACCCACCTGAGACCAAAATCAGCATTCTATAAAACAAATGCCATCCCCATGTGCCTTAGGAAGAAATGTATATTTTACTGAAACTTTCAGTAAAGTTTCCTGGAGAGATGGAGAAGAAAAATCACAGATCATACTTCAGAGTAAATTAAACTCTCCATCAAACATTTCTTTTATTGCCCCCTCCAAATTTCTCTGCCTTGCCAGCTGTTTCTTCTCTTACTTGCCCCTCACCCCAGCCTCTAAAAACTCTGCTAGAATCTTGAACAACTTTGCTTTCTCCCTTGACTTTAGCCCCTCATTCATTATAACAAAATATCCTGGAGTTAGTGAACATCGAGGATGCTGTCTTACAAAAGTCCCTGGGGAAGGGGGCTCACCTACCACTCATACAAAGCAGCTTAACAAAAACAAATAGAGTGATCACCTTATTGTTGGAGAGGGATGTAACCATTTTAAACCATAGCCTCCTCATCTGCCTTTTTATTCCTTTCAGATGGTCTTGGGTTGTCACTCATGTGAAGGAACACCTTTCCCCATGAACAGCCACAGCTGAGGTCATCTAAGCCCTAAGATCTTGTCCTTTGAAGAGGGCCTGAGTTTTTTGACCTTCACTGTTTGTCATCCTGCAGCCATAACACAGAGCCTGCCAGTTCCCTGGCCCCGGTGAACTCTTGCTTTGACTGCAGCTGGGTGGAAGGAAGCTTGCTCTCCCAATGTCACCATTTCCGTTCCAATGCTCATTGTTTCTAGAGTTAGTTACCACATCAATGGTTCAAAGCAATAATCTTCTTTTGCTCTCATTTTGGAGTCCCGTGTGTTTTCCCCATCCGCCTCTATTATCCTGAGTGCCTTATTTTTCCTCTTGATCCAAACTAAACACTGTTTATCAGTCATAGGAAGGGCTTTGCAGGGTTCCTGCCTACAGTGCAGAATGATACATAGAGCTTCCTGTGTAAGTACAGCTCTGCTCCAACATAGTGCAACAGGCTTCAGGGCAGATCAGAGTCATAAGCTGGAATTGTCTGTGTCAGGGCCTTGGAGCCACATCTGTCCTTTCTCTGCCTGTGTCACTGATAGACAAAAAGGGCCTCAGATATCAACTTAAAAGCCTGGGTTGATTGGACCTTTCTCAGGGAGTACCCAGTGTGTATTGAGAGCAGGCCAATAAAGAACAAGAGGAATGATACTGTGGAGCAGCATAAGTCTCAGGAACTTTTATACTTTCAAAGCTGCTTTGAGCTTGACAAAATATACAGGGATGTCCCATTCTTACAGTTCTCTGGAACCTAAGGGGGTTGGTGTGAGTCTCCAGGACTGCTTTTAAAGGAGAAAGTTGTGAATAGACATCTATCTGATTGATAAGGAGGAAGGAGGCCTCCTTTCCATCCCAGCATCCCATTTACCTGGCATGTGACCTTATCAAGTTCCTTCACCTGCCAGGGTCTTAGTTTCCCCATATATAAATTGAGGAAGCTGGACTCAAGGTCCACCACTCTGTGAACTATTCTTATTATGGGAATTCCGTACACTACTTACTAAATGGTGACAGAGACTATTTGGAAGGCTTGACTCACAGATCAAGTGATGGCTGTTTATTGAGTCACTCTCATGTTGTAGAGATGGCACTGGGCACTAGAAATACAGGAAAGCTAAGATACAGTCTTTACCCTTGAAAAGCTCACAGTCTAGTAAAGGAGACACACAAAGAAATAGCTATGATTCTATATGTAACTTTGTGTGGGAATAAATATAAGTGCTGTAGAAGAGTAAAGAGGGGGTGCTACCACTGCCTGGAGAAGCTGGGTGGCTTTCTAGAAAAGTTTGATCTCCCTCTTAAAGAAGAATGCTTTGCTAGAAAGAGAAAAGGCTCAGGGAGGCATTGGGAAGTGTGTTCTCAGGAGAGGGAACTAACCAAGTATAGAGTTATACCTGCAAAATGATCATCTCTCCACCTGCCCACAGTTGCCAATCCTCACATCTGCACCATGGCAGCCCAGCCCTGGTCACAGCTGAGTAGAGCGAGGGTAGATTTTTTATTTCAAAGCAGCTGGTTTATAGCTCATTCAGGGCTCTGTGACTTGTGGCCTGGATTGTGAAAATGACTAGCCTGTCAGTCATTGCTCAGGGTTTTAAAATAGGGAATCAGAGATTATTTTAATTATCTGGAGAAACTGAGAGTGAGCTTGCATGAATGGAGAGTGCTATGGCAGTGTTAGGGTTGATCTTGGGTGTGCAAAGTCATGAGGGAGAATGAACCATGGGAGAGTGGAAAAAGTGAGAGAAGAGGAAGGAGAGGCTGTGTGGAGGAAGCAGAGACCCTGTGTATCTTCTTCAATGCCACATACCCTGTGGGACTCCAAGAGGGACCCTGCCTCTAGTCCCAGGACCTTTCTCATTTTGTTCTCAAGAGGCCCTATCATTCTATGGGATTCTTTTTTTTTTTAATTTTCATCTTATAAAGTTAAAAAAGTCATAATTATATACATAAAATTTTTGTAAACACCCATGTAGTTATCACCCAGAATTAGCAAATGTTAGAAATTTATCTTGTTTGCTTTAGGTGTATGCATTATAAAAGATACAGAAATTACAACTCAGATTTAAAGATGAATATTCCTTTTTTTTTCTTTTCCTGGTTCCTTATTGGAAATTTGGCCTATACCTGTGATATATTACATGAAGGGGCAATGCCTATATCAGGGAAGAAAAAAATTTCCAGAATCCTAGCTCTCATATATGTCTCACTGACTGACTAGAATCTTGTCATGTGATCACTCCATGATTTGTGGGGAGCTAACAAGTGGAAGTGGATTTTTGTTGTTGTTGTTGCTGCTGTTGTTTGTTTAATCTGACATAGTATTTGGAACAAATAATGATTTTGTTAATGTTGAAAGAGAGAGTGTATTTTGGGGGGTAACCAGCTGGTTCTGCCAGTGAGATATATTTTTTTTTTATCAATTTATTGTGGCCGTGGTATATTTTATGATTTTTTCTTTGTCCTTAGTGTTCTGCAGCCTGGGAGTGCATTTGTAGGGATACTGCTAAAGTTACAGAGTTCCTTCACTTTTGAGACTGTCACCAATTTTGGAACACCCACCACCTTCTAGTTACTACCAGATGCTTATTCTGGAAACATCTTATTTCAGTCTTCAGGCCTCTTTAATTTCTCTTTGTTTTTCATCTTGTTGCCCCTTGTCCTACATTATGGGTACTTTCTTCAGAGGTATTTTCTAGTTTAATTATCTGTTGAGTTGTGTTTAATTTTCTGTTCAACTATCTATGAAGTTGGGCTTTTTAATTTTAATAATTATTGTTTTATATTTATATACTTTCAACATAGTTATTTTTTTCATTTTGATTTCTCTTCTTATTATGGGCTTCCATTCTTACCTTATGGCATCTTTTTCTTCCTTTATGTCTTTGAACTTGAAAAAATTTTTATTTTATGAATCCAAATTAACTATGTATTTATGATTGTTGGAAATGGGTGATGGGCACATAGAGCTTCCTTAATTTTCCTAATGCATATGTTTGAAATCTTCCATTAAAAGAAGTTTTAATGATGAAACCATGGTTATGATAAAATAAGAATATTATTTTTCAAAGTTTGTTAATGATGCCATTTGCCTGGTATGTGGCTGTGTTATGGTGTGTGAAAAGTAGAGTTACTTAAAGCCCCTTTTACTCCTCAAGCAAAGAATAATTCAGAGTCTACCACCTGCTGCAAGATAGCAGTGGAAGTACTTTCATAGCACTTCCATTTTAGTAGAGTGACAGATCATAAATAAAAAGAGAAATTTGAAGTAACCAATAAAGTTACATATACATCAAAAAGTCTTAATGATAATATTCATTTCTTTTGGATTCTTCAGTTTTTCCCCTAATCCAAGGAATACCAGGGGGCTCATGTGACATCTGAAACTCATTTCCCTGCATCACTGTTATCATTTCCTGAGAATTCTTCCCTGGCTGGTGCTGTTTTCCGTGGGACACATGGATGATTTAGCTTCAGAAGTAGCCCCACGAAGGATTCTACATTTGCTTCTGCCTGGTTCAGTGGGTTTCACTCTTTAACTTCTTTCCTTGAGCTCCCAGCATCATGTGAAAAGTCAAAGTTTGGAACCTTTGGATTTAATTACATGCATGGCATAATCCTATGATTAGGCTCTGACTTCTACCAGATGATCCCCTTTCCAATCAGGACCCCGGTGAATGGCAAGCTTCTCTGGTGCTTATCCAGGCTAATGGGCAGGATTTTGGTCCTTGTTTCCTCAGGCCTTTATAAGTTTAAGCAGGAAGCTTCATGCAGTTAGAGAGAGTCTGCTTTCCTCATGCTGGTCTGCTTTTCTGGATCCCATACCCATTAACATGTATAGAAACCAAAAACAAAAAAGTTACTTTATTACATTTTACTACATTCCATATTTTGGGGCCAGCATGAAAGGAGTAGGCTTGGAAGTCTGCTTAGGTTTGGACTTGGTCCAATGTCATTGCCTTTCCAAGAGCTCTTGGCATCCTTGAACCAAATTTCTCCTTCTCTTAAGCTAGTTTGAGTGCGTATCTGTACCTTGCAATCAAAGGAGCTCTAACTAGAACAGGAGTGGTGTGGTCAGGGAAAGATGAGGCGATAGGAGACAGATGATAAGCAGTATTATCTCTGGGAGTCTAGCAAAAGTTTTAAGAAAGGGAACAATGTGACTGATTTGTATTGAGAAAGGCATAGTACTTTGAAAAAAAAAACTGCATGGGATTGGGGGTAGGGAAAAGAAGAGAGACAGAAAGACTGCTTGTTTGGTTTTTGCAATAATCCAGGTGAGAGGTGATGAAGTCCTGAACTAAGGCAGTGGGAATGTGGGTTTTAGGAAAAAAAGAGATTAAAATTTGTGAGTATCTGGTTTGCTTACACTAGACATCCATGTGTTTTCTCATTTACTGCTTGTAACACTCCTGTTTAATTATTATCCCTTGTTTACAGATAAGAAATTAGAAGCTCAGAGAGATTAAGTAATTAAATCCAAGTCATATAACTAGAAAGTAGTTGAGAAAAAAATTGAACTTAAGTCTCTAATGCCAAAGGCCATCCATGCTCTTTTCTTTACATAAAGGAGCTTTTAATAGGAATTGGTGATAACTTGTATGTGAAAGATGAGGAAGAGTAGAGAAGGACTCTTAAGGTTATTAGCTTGGGCAGCTATCAATTGGAGGTACTAGTAATTAAGAGAAGGGATATAGGAGGCAGAACATGCTTAGGGAGAAAGAAAATCAATCTATTTTGTGCAGTGGCTAGAAGTCATCTAGATAGAGTTTCTAGTGGATAGTTGAAAATAAAGGGCTGGAGTTCAAGGGACATTTCAGCTAGAGACACAAACTTTGAAGTCATTGGCTTATTGCTTGTTATAAAAAAACAAGGGAGAGAATGAAGATCTTCAACGAGTTGGTGAAGTGAGAGGATAATCAAGGATATAAATTGAAGACATTAATTTCTAAGGAGAGGGCACAGATGAAGCCAGATAGAGAGCCTAAAAGAATGGGGGAAAAATAGGCAGAGAATCCATATGGAGTAGGTTCTCAAAAACCAAAAGAATAGTTATTCTTTAACAAAGAGAATTTTCAGTACTAACAAATACTAACAAAAGAGGTCAAATAGGCTATAGACTGAAAGAAGATATTGGATATGCTAAATATGAAGTCATTGATGACCTTCATAAGGACAGAGAAAAGGAATGATTAATTCTTCCTGGGGCAGGCTAGAAAAAGCCTTCAAAGAAGAATTGACATTTGAATTGGACCATGAAGCATGGTAGTACTGTGTCAAGCAGAGAATTTGATAAAAGGCATTTTGGACAAAGGAAGCACATGAGGGGAAAACAAAATTCCAAACTAAGAGACCATTTGGAATTAAGTTAGAGATCGAATTTTCATAGGCAACATCAAGTTGACAGTAGTGTATTAGGCCATATTTTGCTTTCTACATTCCAGAGAATCTTATGATTTCTCTTTCCACTGTAGATATAATAATTGATTTGGGGAAATATAATTGGTGTCTTCCAAAGAAACACTTTTTTGTGAAAAGTTCAATTCTTTGTGAAAATAGAGTCCTAACCAAACAGAGTAAGTGGGAAGACTCAACAGATACATCTCATAGAGCATGTCATGACTTAGAAAGGTAATAAATGATAGCTGTTTTGACAAGTTACCCCAAAATTTGCAGCAGTTTATCACAATAGAAGTTTAGTTCTCACTCAATCTGATTGGATCTAGCAGCATTTCTGGGCAACTCTCCTTCATATAGTGACTCACAGATCTGTATTCCTTTTATATGTGCTCTGGAATCTCACATCCCTTTACTCCCAGCCATACAGATAAAAAAGAATCCTTAGAGAAATCATACTAGATACTAAATCACCCCAGGCTGGAGTAACATGTCACTGCTGTTCACATTCTGGAAGCCATATTTAGTCAAATGGCCAACCTAACTGCCAAGGAGACTGGGAAATATATTTGTAAGCACATTGGAATTGGTGAGCACTAACTGTATATTCCATTGATTATTTGATATTAAAATATTAATTATTAAAATATTTTTTACTGCTCTCGGGAAATGTAAATGGTTTTAGGTATTGTCCTTTTTCTATATTTTGAAAAGGCAAAATACTGTTCTCTGATTCAGTATGTATTTTAAATTTTTTTTTCATATTTTTACGGGAAGTAAATTTGTGCAGCCACTGTGAAAAACAATATAAAGTTTCCTCAAAAAATTAAATATAGAGGAAAAATATAGCATAGATAATAAGAGACTCTGTTCATCCCTCTGGTGACCAAATTAAAGTTGTGAGGGAACATGAAGCAAGAAGCAAGGAAAAATTGCCTGATATCTAGATGAATGAACCATAAAACTAGGGAGAAGTCCAGGAAATCACCCTGCAATGGCAGAAGGTAGAACGGGGTGAGGAAGTGGGGATGCCTGATCTCCAGTGGCTGAGTGAGATGGAGGCTGTGGCAGCGGAAGGGGCAGACACCTCGTAAAGGGGCCATGCCAGGCGCAGATTTTCGAAGTCATGGACCTGCTTGCTCTGACCATCATTGCCGATTTGACTGCGCGTAGGAGACACCAGGGAATTACAGGAAAATATTGTCAGAGTGAGGGCATAGGCAAGACTCACTCTGTACAGAAGTGTTGGCAGTATCCATTGTTCCTGTTGAGCCCTCCCTTCTCCCAGTGCGCAGACACAGCACTGCCATAGTGTGATGTTATCAAACTGGATAACAGAGTATTCCCTGAAATCCAGCTTTCCCCAACTTGCGGCCCCACCCAAGCCACATTTAGGTGTATTCTCAGTGATTCAGGTGCTCCTTGCTGAGCAGCACCTAGACTCACACTGGAGGCAGCTGGCCTCCATTTCTGGTGTGGCCTTTTGAGGCAACTATAAGCACAGCATCTGTGGATTGCTTGCTGAATCCTAACAGGTGACCCTGGAAGGGCAGAGGCTTTGGCTAAATTTGGCCTGTAGCTGAACCCTTCTCAGGACTGTGCCATTGGACACCTACTTCACAAATCCACACTAATAAGACTTGGAGACTTAGGAGCTTTTCTTAGTACATAGAAACAGACAGGAAAGACAGCCCAAATGGGAAGACAAAGAAGCAGAAACCATATGAAAAAACAGAACAGAGATCCAGAAATAATGGAGTCAAGTAATCTAACAGATGCAGAGTTCAAAACACTGGTTATAAAGATGCCCAATGAACTTTTAGGAAATGTAGGTAAAGTTAATGAGAACTTCGACAAAGAGATAAGAAACATAAAATTGGAAATGAAAATGTAAATTATAAAAGGAAACCAGTCAGAAATGAAGAACACAGTATCTGAGATAAGAAGTATATTAAATTGAATAAACAAAAGAATAAACAAAATGAATAAAGAAAAGGATAAAATGTCCTATCTAGAGGATGAGAAAGCCAAGGACTCTCAATCGGAATAGCAAGAAAAAAGATGCCAAGACTACAAAAATAATTTAAGGAGCATGTAGGACACTATTAAAGGTCAAAATATCCATCTGATCAGTGTACTTGAAAGAAAACAAGATACTGAACAGCTGTTTGAAGAAATAATGCTGAAAAACTTCCCCAATCTGGTGAAAGAAATGAACATAAAACCCCAGGAAGCTCAGAGAATCCCCAAAACCAGGGATCTAAAATACATCATAATTAAAAAGGCCAAAGGTTAAATACAAAGAAAGAATCTTAAAAACACCAAGAGAAAAGCAGAAAGTTACCTACAAGGGAGTACCAATAAGATTGGAAGCTGATTTCTCAAAAGAAACTATGCAGGACACAAGGGCTCGGCACAAAATATTCAAAGTGATGAAGATGCAGGATCTACAACCAAGAATACTTAATCCAGCAAAGCTATCATTTAGAGTTGAAATGATAGCTTTCAACTAAAAGTTTAGTTCTCACTCAATCTGATTGAGAACTAAATCACACAAAAATAAGCTAAAGGAAATTATCATTACAAAGCCAGTATTATAGAAAATGTTGGAAGGATTTCTCTAATAAGAAAATACATGTATCAAAAGCAAGAATAAAGAATGGTAACAACTACTTTCCTATCAATAAGTGTCTCAAATGTAAAAGAATTAAGTGCTCCAACTAAAAGATAGAGTGGATGAATGGAAAAGAAAATAAGACCCCTACATATGTTGCCTATAAGAGACTCATTTCAGATTAAAAGACACACACAACTAAAAGAAAGGGGATGGAAAAGGATACTGCTTTGATGGACCTAGAAGATATCAGACAGAGAAAGATAAACACTATATAATTTCACTTATATGTAGAATCTAAGGAATAAAAAGAACAAACTAATCAAAGACAGTCTCACAAATATAGTAGACAATTTGATGATGAACAGAGAGGGGGGATTTGAGGGGATCGGAGAATGGGGTGAAGGGTTAAAGTACAAATTAGTAGCTGATGGGTGGTCATGGGGATGGGAGCACAGCATAGGGAACACAGCATTAATATGTTGGCTAGGGGAGAAAGGGAGCAAATTGGGGGGATGATTTTATGAACTATACAGATGTCTAACCAAGGTACTGTATACTTGAAACTAATTAAAATAAATAAATTAAAAAAGTAAATATAGAATAACCATATAACATAGCAATTTCACTTTTGGATATTTATCCAAAGAAAACAAAATTACTATCTTGAAAAGATATCTATACCCCATCATTCACTGCAGCATTATTTACAATAGCCAAGACATGAGAACAGTCTGAGTGTCTACTGATGGATATACAAAGTATATATATATATATATAATTCAGCCATTAAAAAGAACATCTTGCTATTTGTGACAGCATCGATGGAACTTAGTGGAATTATGCTAACTGAAGTAAGTCAGAGAAAGATAAATGCAGATTCGTATCACTTACATGTGGAATCTAAAAAAAAAACTAAACTCATGGATACAGAGAACAGAATGATGGTTGCCAGTGGTAGAGTTGAGGGGGCAAAATAAGTGAATATTGTCAAAAAGTACAAAATTCCAGTTATAAGATGAATAAATCCTAGGGATATAGTGTACAACATGTCGACTATCATTGCTGAAGGTAAACCTTAAAAGTTCTTCTCACAAGAAAAAAATTTTTTAACTATGTGTGGTGATGGATGTTAATTAAACTTGTAGTAATCATTTTGCAAAGTATACATATATCAAATCATGTTGAACAGCTAAAACTAATACAGTGTTATAAGTCAGTTATAACCCAATTATAACAAAACATTTCATGTTGCTAGAATTCTTCTCTCAGACTGTGAGCAAATGATGTACAGCATTAAAGACCATGGAGGTCCATTTATAGGTGTTTGCTAAAATGAACTGAATTATCAAGGTAAGTTCAGTTCAATGGTTTCAAGGAGAATTGTATTTAATGTGAGTCACCATGGTTGGCAGCATGGTTTGCACCACAGCGAAGGGGACCTTTTCTAAGGAAGATGTATGTCAACTCTGTAGGCTGAGCATGAAGAAAGATTTATTTCATGTCATGATGGTGCAATATTAAGACACTATTTTTGCATATTCAATCAAGAACATCTTAATTTTTTTGTAAAAATAACATTATAAAAATATTAGTAGCAATTTTAAGATATTTTTCTTATGTTTCCTTTTAGTTTGTATTAATATTCATGTAAAATCTTCATAGAATAGAGCACATAGCATGTCATTTTTATCCTTATGTTTTCACATGTCACATGTCACATTATCTGCCTGAGTTACCCCTTTGCACTCTCACTTTGCTCATTGCATCTTGGCCACCTTGACCTAAAGAGTTCTCAACCTAACAAGCTCTTTTCTACCTTAAGATGTCTGTAGTTGACATTCTCCCAATGATCTTTCCCAAACTCTTTGCATGACTAGTTTACTCTCATTTTCAGATCTCAGCTTGAATGTCACTCCCTTAGAGAGCATTTCTCTGAGCACCTCATGAAGTGTACCCCCCATTCTTTTCTGTCATGTCATAACATCATACTTATTCTCATGACTTTTTTTCACAATCTATTTATTTATTTATCTATTTATTTATTTAAGTTTTGTTCATTTATTTCAGTAGAGTGTAAGTTTCCACAATAAATATATAAACTTAAAAAAAAAATTTTTCCTGTGTGCTCTTTTCCTGAATAAATTCTCAGGTGAGGGATTATTGTGAACATTGTTAGTGATTCTTCAAATGCATTGTGGCCCAAAAGTTGCACCAATGCATACTGCTGCCAGAGAGGTACTTTTGTGCTCATATATACAAAATTTGGCAAATTGATTAAATATATTCAATAAATTATTAGAGATTAATTAATGCCTGAACATTGGATAAAATTTTATATTTTTAATTCTTCAAGCTAAACTTTGAAAAAAATTTCTCTTTTCTTAGCTTTTTATAAAAAAGTTTTTATTCTTTGTGAAATAAAAAACTTCTCAAGGAGGATCAAGACAGAAAAGGGCATAGCATTTCTAAGAAGTGTGTTCCTTTCTTGCATTTACTTGTCTCTGACCTCAATGATCATAGTAACCAGTCTGCAAAAGCCTTTAAATGCCAAGACTATGTAGGTGATGTATAGTCTAACTCCATTAAGCTATGTATTATCAAAATAAACAGATTAGAGTTATAGAAAATCATCAGTATCTTTAAGGCTCTAAGCAGAGCATTAAACACAGTTTCTGCAATATTTTGAATGGACAGAAACTAATAACTTAACAACTAATAAAAAGTAAAAGTGCCTTCCTTGGACAAGGTTCTAGTTCCCAAGGAAAAAAAGGAATGAGTAAAGGAACAAATGAAGAAAGAAACAAATATAATTAGAACACCTCGCACTTGCACAGACCAGTTGTGATAAAGTGCTAAGAACTGGAGGAGTGTGTTTAACATTATCTCTGTACCTGAGGCCCAGGAAAAAATAAAACAAAAGAAGGAAGCCTGAAGGCCAATGCTAGGCTTTTGATTTTTTTCTCAATTTAACAAACATGTATTATTCACAAACAGTGTTCTAGGAGGATGAGGCTATAAGATATGACTATGACTCTTGAGAAGTCTTTTTGCTTCCCTGGATTACTACACACTCATATTTCATGAAGATTTAGTGATGGCCTGGCTTCTAGCTCTCAGGAACTGACAGAAATTTAACATCATTTTGTTGAAACACCTGAGACTCTGACTTCCCTAAGGCAGCCAGTCCACCAGGGGGAGGCATGGAGGGAGGCTGGGCAGTGCAGAGAAAGTACCAGAAGATTCTGCCTCACCGCAAGGCTGTGCCTGCAACTTGGCCTGTGACTGTGGGGAAACCTCTTAGCGCCTCTGGGGGCCTCAGTTTCCCCCTCTGGACAACGTCGAGGTTGGAATATGTCAGTGGGTTTTCAACCACTTTAGATAACTCTAGGGCTTAAATAAGGGTTCAAGGTTTTCCAAACACAAGTTTAAACTGTCTGAAGAATGATTTAATTTGATCTGTTTGATCTTTCTATAATTTCACTTTAAAAGGTTTTTGTTTGTTTGTTTTTATTTAAAAATGTGGTAAACTGCTGCACTGGAACATCTCCAGTGCATTTCCAGATGTTAGAAATACTCCAGGAATAGAAAGCTCCAGGTCCAAGGTGTTTACAGAGTCCATCCGACTAGAGGTTTAGTCCTCTTCCTTCTTCCTTTTCTTATTTTCTCTATCATAGCTCTTCTCAGTTTGAGCTAGACATGCTTTGAGGCTGTACGTGAGAATACTGTGTGTCACAGCTGGCAGTATCAGTTTGAGCAAAGGCACAGAGACCTATGAAATCTTGAGGATCTTCCCTGGAGGAGAAAAGTAATGTTTGTTAACAGTTCAAGTCAGACTGTGACAGTGAGTCTCGCCCTTAACAAGAGGGACTAAAATAAATTGTGAGGTGAGCCCAGTATAATCTTCACACTTCTGCACAACTCTGTCTCAGTTTCACAGGGGACTTCTGTGAGAATCCACATTGGCTCATAAGCTCTGCTTAGCCAGAGGCCTAGCTTTAGGTCTCAACACCAGTCTCAAAAGGGCAATTGGTACTGACACTGATAAACACAGATGGAACTTGTGAAGATTTTTAGAACTTGCTAAAAAAGAAAAGAAAGGAAATAAAAAACTTGTTTCAATATTCTGCACTGGATCTTGAGTTGAATACATTGCTCCAAATACTATGTGAGAGAAAATTGTGGAGACCATCTCAATTCATCAAAAGCACTTTAGATAAAGTGTGTGCTGGGGTTATCATAAAATCCAGGGCTGCAGGTCTTGCTATCGGATCACCTCCATAAGCCAAGAGGCACCTGACTCACCTGGGGAAAACGCAATGCTCCATGCTCTGAGTTCCTCCAATTTCCTAGTTATTGATTTGCCTGATATGCCCTGTTTTCAGCAGGGATTTTTTAATCCTTAAGGGGCTAATGATAATGAAACTTACTTTTTTTTTTCTCCTCCACAAAATGCTTAGGTAAAAATTCTGAAGCTGTATCTGTTTCCAGCTAGATGAAAATAACCTAGGACCACTGGTTGCCTGGGAGATTCCTTTCAAGCCAAAGTTGTAGGGGAGGTGTCCAGGAGGTCCACCTGGGATGCATGAGCCCTGCCCAGCAAAACTAACAATTTTGCCCATCCATCATCACCAAATAAATATTAAATCATCAGACTTTAAGACATGATTCTGCCATTCCACATGCCACTGACATATGATCAACGTTTTTCTAGTGAAGAGTTTTTGTCGACTAGCGGTTGGCACTTAGGACTGCCCTTGATTTTTGAAAGTTCAAATGTTTTTATTCTCTGGATCTTACCATAAAAATGCCATTGTATAGTCAAATACTATTTGGAACACAGAAATGCTTTTGAAATAGTTTGACTTCTTTTTGAAGGTAACATATGAACCTAGTCAAACGTAAATTTTGTTGATGTAATCATTGAACTTTTTCACACTTGTATTCTCCTTTTCTCTTAAAATGAATTGCTTACCACAAAGAGAAATTGCTAGAAAGTCATTTTTGTCAAGAGAATTCCATTTCTTTGTTTTCTTGTAGGGTTCCCTGCTGCTGCTGCTGCTGCTGAAGTCTGGGCAGCTGTAGTATCTACCCTGTCACTCATGGATTTATTTTAGGTTATCAGAGTTT
This sequence comes from Macroglossus sobrinus, assembly GCA_004027375.1. Lineage (NCBI taxonomy): Eukaryota > Metazoa > Chordata > Mammalia > Chiroptera > Pteropodidae > Macroglossus > Macroglossus sobrinus. The sequence continues at coordinate 142,476 of PVKZ01002980.1, forward strand.
AAATTATAATCACTCTAATTATGTACTTGGGGAAATCTCTTTGGGGTGGTGAGTGACATAGAATTCTCACTCTATACGAGCCTGAGAGGGATAGAAGTCCTGCTCTCCAACACCCCTTTTGATAATTAAGAATCAGCCTGACAACTCCAGAAATGTTCCCAAAACACAATGAAAATGCATTGATGGTCCTGTGCCAGGATGGCTAGAGGGACTGGCCATGAAGGCTGTTTGTCCTTACCAGCCTTGCTTAAAATGTGATTTTAGGTTTCAGTGAATGTATTTGCTGCTCATATTAGCAAACTGGTTTCTGTACTTACCATGAAGAATTCTGACTAGTATTTGTCTAATTAAATTAATTAATTTAATTATAGCGCTGTTCTCTTTTCCCTCTGCATACTTCTAGTACAGTCCATGAATTAAAATTGCTGCTTCTTTGCAAACTAGGGCCATAATTTCTTTTCCTTTAGTGGTGTATTAATCTTCTACATGCAACCAAACACTACCAGAAATTGTTCATATTTTGAGATAAACTACTATAGCCTATAGGGCTCGACTTTGTGTCCTGCAGGAGACTGGAGGTACTCTGTTCTCCCTTCATGTTCTTCGTACAGCCAAGGCCTTCTCATCAGAAAAGAGAATGTCACTCAGACTTAGCTGTAGCAGATTTTCATCTTGCTTTTTCTTTGCAGAGCCATTAGGCTGTGCAAAAAGGCAGATGATCAGTTTACCAATTCTTCTGACGTGGCCTCAGGCAACCACATATTATAGATTCTAATTTGGCCACTACTATTTTTTTTCCTTGTGTTAACGAAGAGACTGCATTGAGATTTTTGAAGTAATTTAAAACAGATTAGAATTTATTCTATGTACTTTTAGTGATTTTACTGAGTTTACCAAGAAGACAAAAAAGGACAAAAAAGTAAGGAGTTTATCTAATGAAAAGTGAAATAACTTTCTCAGCCTCTAGGGTTTGACTTTAGCATCTAATTTGTCACAAATCATCCTGGTTCTCCTTTACCTTTAGTGAATTTAACTACTGTAGCCAGGACAGAAATTTGAACAGGTGAACCAGGCACTATGGACAGACTGAGAATGCAGCCTGAGAAGTTCACTTGCACTCAGGAGAAGAACGTGGGCCCCTGGAAGAGACTTGAAAGCAAAGATGAGTCTTGACATTGTCTTTATGTTTTATAAGCCTTAGGAAAATGTTGGTTGTTTACTAATTATCAAAGCTGTTTTTATGACTTCCCCAAAGGAAAACAAGACAGGAAAGGATCCAAGTGCATATTCCTTTAGGCCTAGGATGAAAGCTTGACCTTTAGAGCTCTTGGGAAACTGCATGGTTTCAAGCACTGGAAAATAAGACTTGGAATGCATGTTCAGGAAAGCGAGAAACTTTGAAGTTTAAGGCCAAACAGAAACAGCTGTTGTGATGGTGGTCTGACATGACAGACTCATCCACGCACTGTCCCTGTGTCAGAGTGGATGCCCTTTCCTTTCCACAGGGGCTTCTGCTGGTGTCCCAGGGACACTCAACTTCAATTAACAAAGGAGACAATAAAGGAACTCAAAGACCCCAGGGCCTCATAGTGTCTACCCAGGATAAATATCATGGCCATGTTCTCCACAAAACCAGTCTAGCATGGAAGCCTCAGACACAAAGAAAAGAAGCAAAGAACTTATTTTTACCACTGAAAATGTAATTATAATGATTTAAGACTATCAGCCAGGTTTGACTGGAACAAAAACACTTCTTCCTTTTTAGGCTTCTAAGGCCTTGCAACTGGCACCAAGCAGAAAAATATTTTCCTTGTGAAAATTTTTATTTTCTCATTGTGATATACATATTAGGTTAAATGCCATCAATCACCATTAAAAATTAGCATAAAATATTTTTTTTCCCCAGAGAGGATGTGCAAAATCTCTGAACTTGTCAGTTACCATAACCACTGGGTTCCAGTATTTACTTGCATTCTTACTTTGGTCTCTTTTCAATGGACAGGCTCTTTACGGCTTCCTTCCTGTTTCTATCAGCGGAAATTGAACAGTAAAATGGTAAATAACTTAGCTCTATCAGTTCCCAAGATATAAATTCTTTCTTTTATATTCTCTTAAAAATCAATTCCGCTATAGCACTTTCTAAAAATAAAATTTAGGGTTGCATTTATTGTTCTTCCAGTTTTGTGTTAACCTGTTTGAAGAATTTATAACAATGTACCATTTCCATTGAATATCATTGGTTTCAAATCTCAAACGCTTGTAAAGTTAGGTTTGCAGCAGCAATCAGTTCTGATTTGAAATTACAGTTCACTAGAAATGCTCTTCAGATGTAAATTCATTAATAACATCCCCCAAATGTACATTTTGCACTGGGGTGATTTTAACATGGGCACTGTGTTTCTCTTCACTGCATAGACGGCATATTGAGTGCTGCAGCTGTTACCCAGACGGCAGAAAGGGGGACATGGCAGCAGGGATTAGAAACTGAAAACTTGGAAGCTGTTGTTAGATGATTCGACGACCAAGACCACAGAAAACAAAAACTGCAACAACTAAGCTTTTAGCGGTATGGCTCCATGGCTTGAGTTATGAGAATAAAAGTTTCCTGGTTCACCGCAGGCTGTGAGGAGACAACTTCTGATTTTAAAGGGCTCTGAGCTGTTGGAGCCCTAAGGCCCCTTGGGCTCCCCCCATCTATCACTGCGGTGACTTTACCAGGGCAGCCAAAGAGCCCACAGCACAGATGGGGCAATACCCGTTCAGAGGGCCAAGAGAAAATTATTTGTTAAAGTGAATCAGTAACATTTGTGGGCCTTTGTTTTTTATGAAGTGCTTTCACCTGTGGTATCTTATTTACTCTTCAGGTTAACACAAAACTGGAAGAACAATAAATACAACCCTAAATTTTATTTTTAGAAAGAGGCAGGAATGATTAATCTTTTATTAACAGAGAAGGAAGGAGTTTGAGACTCAAAGCATTGAAGTGACTTGCAAAGGTAGCTGGCCAGTGGCAGTGTTATTTTTAATTTATTTTTAATGTTTTTTACTATTTAAATAAATACTTTGGAAAAAGGGTGGTGGTGGAGCTCTACTCAGTGCTTCTCAAACTTCAAAATGCACATGTATTGAGCACCTGAAGATCTTGTAAAAATGCAGATTCTCACTCAGCAGGTCTTGGATAAGGGCTGGGATGCTTCATTTCCTAGAAGCTTCTGTGGGCGAGGAGATGATATGGCATCCATTCTCAGATTTATTACTGAGGTCTTGCCTGAATTGATAGAGCAAGGGCCTTTCCTACAGCAAACTATGCATCTCCACCAACATTCTACTGGACACTCTCATGAGAACGTTAACTCCAAACAATTTTTTTTCTAAACCCTTACTATGGGCCTCAATTTCCAATTCTAGAACCTACTGTCTTGGGATTTCTATAGCCAGTAAATGTCTATGTTGTCTTGTTATTTGAGTTAAGAACCAATTCTCACTTCTTTCTGGACTGAGAAAGGCTGTCCCAGAGTTTCTCATGTGACGTCATAGTGATGATTAGAGGCTCTGACTGGCTGGTATATTTGTCGGCAGAACCTGCTTTGTCAGGGAGAAACCACAGAAATGCCTCCCTCTGAGTTGAGTCTCGGAGTCACCAATTCTAATGTGAGTGAAAGCTGTGAGACCTTACTTGTCAGTGTTGACAAGCTCCAGGAACTGTGATAGAAATCCTCTTGCAACAATATATTCCCACTAAACCGTTCTCTTCCAATGGTACAACACGTTGGTTCTTTAAAAAAAAAAAAAATCAAAGGTTTGCATATATATAAGAAGCCAATAACACTATGAGGATTTTAATGGAAAAACAACAGTTTACCACTCCGCCCCTTCCTACTCCTGACTCCTACTCTCCTGTGGCAGCTTCTGTCAACTGCATCGCCTGTTTCTTTAGACATTTAATTCTATGTGTCCAAATGTCTATAGGCCTCTGTGGCCACTTCTTGGTTTTCCATTTTAGATGGAATCATTGACAAAGAGTTTACTTTCTTATGACACCCTCACCCTCTTCTTCCTCATCTGTATGCTTTGCCTCTTATTCTCTCAACATTATGCTGCCATATTTCTTACTATGCTATTTAGACTGTCCTACTTTTATTCTTAGTAGAGTCATATAGTATGGTATGATCACTTTTCCTTTTGTACAGTTTTTCTTCTTTGAGTTAATAATTATCATTTTCTTTTTTTTGCTTAGCTTTCTAAATACTTAGTATGCATGCATTCCAACAATCTTCAATAGAAATTAAAATTCCTTTGAATATTTCCAAAGCTGTTGTGTGTTTTTATCAGTTTTATATAATGTATTACTAGTATTGTCATTATTACTATTCTGGTGATTTTTCTGCTAGTGCCTTCTGCCACCCTGCTCCAGTCTGGGTCGGGCTATTTTTGAGGCCTCTACTCAGCATTCATTCCAGGCTTTCCTCCATGATTGTTTTGATGCCATGCCCTCCAATCTTATGTCTTCTCCTTTTTGATTAATGGCTACATTGTACTGCACATCTTCTTAAAACTTTCTGAAGAAAAATACCTAGGGGGAAAAATTTCTGAGACCCTTCCTTCCTTAAGGCTTCTGCTGTCACCTTTTATTGAGAGGTTAGCTAGGTATAGAATTCTAGGTCAGAGGTCATTTTGCTTTATTGTTCAAGGTATTGCTTCTTGGGGTAGCAACTGAGAAGCTGGATGGCTTTTTGTGTTCTCCAAACTTTTATAGGAGGCATGTTTTGTTTTTCCCTCTGGAAAGTTTCAAAATGTTTTCTGGAATTTCATATGGATGTGCCAGTTGCCACATTAGGGTAATGTGATTGGTAGAAAGATGTTATAGCTTCAGTTAAAAAATGAAGTGGACATAGCCTTAGACTTCTTGGAATTTCATATGTCCCAGTGTGGGATGGGATGGGAGAAGCCCAGTGACACCGAATGCTCAGGTGATACAGAGAAAGAATGAAGTGATGCACCATCTTGGAAGGGACTTTGTGAGGCGCTAGGGACATGTAGTGGCGACTCACCTGGGTTAGTGCTAAAGACCAAGCAGGGTAATGGGAGCCTCTGAAGATGTCTGTGAAGACAGATGGTGCATGGATGGCTCCATGGCCAACTTCTTGGCACTGTTCATAGCCTCCAGTTATTATCCCAACCCTCAGGAGAAGAAGGGAGAATAACAAATTTACTGTGATTGATTTTCTGCCAGCACTCTGGAAAATAGGAACTTAAAATACAAATTAAATCGAGTTACACAAAAAAGTAAGAAATAATGTTACTTGCACAATTAAAAATACATAGTTTTTTTTTTTTTTACTTGGTACGAAGTTAAATATACTTTATGTCTGTTGCCTCTGTAAACTCCCTGAGGGCAAGAAAGTTGTGTCAAGAGCCTAATTCAGAGCCTGACTCATTGTAGGAACCAAGTCAATGTTTATTGAATTGAACTAACAAAAGAAGAGACATACATAGACCTTTCACAGAGGATACGAAGGCTTTTGGCTTCTGGAATTACACTTGCTCAGTATATTTGTCTTATGAGTTCATGGGTTCATCTTTTTGCTCACCTGCCCTGCCATGGTGGCTGGGCTGGACATCCAGGGGGAGGCTGGAGTTGGGTCACTCTGTTCTCACCAGGCTCCCTACAGGGGTAAGATCTCATGTCACTAGCCCAGGTTGGATGTGAAGGTGGACCATTGGAACCAGGAACACAGAGACCAGGGACAGTGATGCTCTACTCCTCAGCCATGTCTCTCACATGACCCAGAGGTGTTTCAGAATGTTCTTTCTTTTCACTGGAGCCTCCTTAACTGGGAGGCAGAGGGCTCAGCAGCCCTGTCAGCTGGCATGGTACCAGCTCAGAGCCATTTACAAATAATTATTGGATTAATTAATCATTTAATCATTAATAATTAATCAAAATTATTCCAAGGACACTGATACTGGTCAGTTTGTCTGAGCTCCTTAACACTTCTGCAAGGCAAATTCTGCTGAGAATGACTATGCTGAGCATGAGAAGATAAGGGATGAGAAGGGTGCCTGGGAGGCTGTTGGAAGGAGAGGAGCCCTATCTCTGTGACAGTGAACCCCTGTCATCTCTCTATTCAGCAGATTTAGTGAATTGGAGCACGAATCGTCTTCTGACATCAGCAGGAGGCACCACATTCTTGTCCTCACCTGCTGGCTCTTGGCAGTGTAGGCCCCCGGACTGGAATGGAGCAACCTGTGGCCAGGGTGGCTTGGTACAAGACTTCCCAGGGGACAGCTCTGGGCCAGGCCTCTTAGCCACGGGAACATCTTAGTTTGTGGGTGTGATGCAATGGGTAAATTTGTTTCTCAAACATTAACTTCACCAGCTAATGACTTTACATTTCTAAGAACATGTCATTAACTTCCTTTAGAGCAGGATTTAAAAGAAAATCATTGGTTATTCTTGAAACAAAGTGTTAAATTACATTTTGTCATCCTGTGGAGTTCCCAGAACTGCCCAGGGGGATTGTCCCAGCAAGCACAAGAGAGAAGTCCAACCAAACTATTCCCCAGTTGGGAGTGTAGCCTGGCTTTTATGTGGAAGCCATGAGCCTTGGGGGACAGGTGGACAGCTGACTGATACACTGTCCTCTAGCCAGACTCCTGTGGGCAGAACAGCACCCCAGACTTGCTTCTCTGAGCCAGAAAGCCACACACTCCACTCCAGTGGGAGATTGGAAAATTAGAACCTAAATAAATAGTCCCCTTAATCTTCTGTCAGTCTGAAGAGTTCCGGGGAAAGCACAACTGGTGTGGTGAGAATCTGTCTGAAGGAAGGACTTTCATCCTCTTGTGATCAGTCATCTTATAAATGCCATGATCCTAGATGAAAAACATCTTTGGACCACATTTAGCATTGATGAAAAAATTTATATATATATATTTTTATAAATTCCTCATTTCCTGTGTAATCTCAGAATTTAAAAAATCTTGTTTGCCTTAAGGCCTTTGGAGAAGTTGGAAATTATACCATTAGTAATGCTGTAAGGAGACCTACATCTTTTGGTGGCATTTGACTTGGCTCCCCAAAGACTCTAATGGGACCAGGCGTGGTCCAAGTGTGGGCACAACCACTGGCCTCATTCTGTTAGGTGGTGGCTCACCTGCTGTGAAGAAAGTACTGCTTCCTGGCTCATGGGAGAGGGTTGGATTTTAAAGATATAGAGAGGCTCATGGTGGCTTTGCAGAATAATGCCCTACTGACTTCATGTACAAGTGAATCAGCGTTGACCCAGTTTTAATTTTTCTGGAAATAAAATTGGATGTTGAAATTGGGTGTCAAAATAAAATTGTTCAGCTAAGTAGAGCCTGGCTAATGTGTACCATGCTCTTGTCTTTAAGGAATAGTGTTCAGGGACCTAAGGTCTGTTCTTGCCATCTACCCTTACCAAAGAAGCAGAAAAACCAGCATGACCTGGGCATCAGCCATTGTGATATAGAAAAGAGGGATGAGAACTATATCAAATAACAAGTAGTATTCAGAGTTTACAATGTGCTGCTGCCAGACCATGGGAAACCCATAGAACAAAAGAAGATTCCTGATGGGATTACTAACAAACCATTTACTTATGCCTTTTATGCTGCATACCCATACCAACAAAGAAAAATGGTGAAACAAAGTCTTTAAACTGTAATTCATGGAAACTAAGAATTACATATAAACTGAATTTCTTGAACACTCAGGATCCATCTCTCTTATTCTCTGAGAGAAGATGATGCTCTGTCTATGGAGCATTATTTCTTCTCTAATAAACTTTCCCTTTGTCTCTTTCCTGAGTTCAGTCAAAGACCCTCACTCCCTCTCTCTCGGTGCAGGACTTGAGTCTCCACTAGGGGGATTTGCCCCATCCTGCATCAGGTGGTTATTGGAACTGCAGGGCTCGCTTCGTGTAGACATCATTTGTGCAGGGCCCCAGGCCAGGTTCTTCTCTTGTGCGACTGTTGTAGGACTTCTGCCATGGAGTGAGAGACTGAATCCAAATTCACCCTGTAACCCTCAAACCGTTACCTTAGTGTATTTGTCATTGGGTAGTTCCCCACTGTCTCCATGTTGTGGTCATGTGTGGGCCCTCTAAGAGCTTCTTTGGTGTTCCTCTCACCTCTGCCCCTCCATCTCGTGACTGAATCTCTGCTGTGGGGAATGTATAAAGAAGCCCTGGTCTGTTGCCACCATTTGTAAGCTTGGTGACTTTGGAAAAGATATTTCATTTTCCCAAGCTTTAATTTCCTTATTTGTAAAATAGGGATAATAAAATACTCACTCAAATGACCTAACATAAATCAGCCCCTTAGTATAGTGCTTCCATATGTTATGGGAGTCCTCAATTTAAACATTATAATTTTATTTTAAAGGAATGGGCCTATGGGAACATCTGAGTAGAAGCAACCAGCCCACAGAGTTAATACTCTTCAGATGTTTTGAGAACTCTCTAGGGTGAAGGTCCTGCTGCATGTTGTTCAAGGACCCCATTACCATCAAATGAGCAGCAGCAGCCACTTGATGATGAGGCTCTAGATAAAATGAGCTGTGAGCACACAAGCAGGAGGGTCCTTCCTCTGATTCTCCTAAATCTCAGTCACCTCCAGACTTATTTCCAATTCCATAAAGCAGACAAAAAAATGTAACTGCAGAGTTTCATATTAGAAAAGGCTTTATACATAGGGAAGACACTGAAAAGCCAAGAAAACTATGCTTTCTTGAGATCATCTACATATCAAGTTTTTTGGTTAGTGCTTTCATGTGTTACCTCAGTTTCTGTGATTTAAGATATACCTCCCTCCTCTCCAGTGGTCCTGCTATAATTCTAGAAATGTTTGTATTAGTAATTTCTTTGAGTCAAGTCATTGAAGACCTTTAATGAAATGCAAAGTTGATCTGGAAGGAGACGATTAAAGTGTAATCATCATCCACTGAAACTAACATGAGATTCCAAACTATTCATTTACCCATAGAATTGAGAAGGAATAGGCATAGTAGTTTTATATGAATAAGAACATCAGAAAATGCAGGCCTGAGGAGCAGGTGTGGAGACAAGAGTGATGGAATTTTCCTCCCTTCTTTTCTCCTCTCTTTCCCTCCCCTCTTCTCCCTTTCTCCCTCCTTCTCTCCTTTGCCACTTCCTTTCTTTCTTCCTGCTTTCCCTTTTTTTCTTTCTTTGTTCCTCCTGTGATGGAGGAAATTGATACTGCCACCATCTCTTCTTATAGCCAGGGGAAAATCCTAGATATTAAGGAGAAACAATGAGGAACAATGTCTTTGTTAGTTGATATAAGAGAGATTTGTAATAAAATCCAGGCAGGTAGCAGGACAAAGCTAGAATTCTTAGTTCAAAAGTCAAAACTAGTTTTATGGGAAGAATGGGGATACCTTGTTTAGACTAAAAGTGGGGGTTGTTAGCAGGAAATTACTTTTGGAAAATTACTTTTTGATTCCAGATTCGTTGGGAAGAAAGAAACCACAATTTGGATTGGAAGACCCCAGACTTTCCTCCTCCCACCAGAGGACAGAACCCATCTCACTCTTCTCTTGGAGTCCATCCCATAGAAGCCAGTACTCAGGCCAGCAGGAGAACAGTCACCCTGGGAGTTGCTGGAGGCTGCAAATTGCCTAGAGGCTCTAGGGCTCATCATTGCTGTCAGGAATGGTAGCGGTTCTGAGAAAATAGGAAGTCTTTAGAAAGGCATTGGAACTTGAACAAACTTAATTTAGACTAGGTGATGTAGAAGAAAGTCATCCTGGTAGAAGGAACTTAGTGAGTAAAGTCACAGGGACAAGAACCAGCGTGGCACTTTTGAGAAATTGTAGGAGATCAGTATAATGCAAACAGAGAAATCTAAAAGGAAGTAGGAGGAGAAGAATTGAGGGACTAGGGTCTACTCACTATAGTACAGGTGCATTATGCTGTAAAATTGCATAGAATTGTTGAAGAATGAGAGAGGAGAGAGAGAGAGAGAGAGAGAGAGAGAGAGAGAGAGAGAGACAGAGAGACAGAGAGACAGAGAGACAGAGAGACAGAGAGAGACAGAGAGAGACAGAGAGAGAAAAGAGGAGAGATTTCAGATCTATCCTGCTCTTTTGGGTGATTGCCTTAATCGTAGCATGCAGGCAGATCAAAAGGGAGGATGGCAAGATATTGGAGGCAGGGAGACCAGGTGAGAGATAATGAGGTTTAATTTTTAGGCACTGATTTCAGGCATGGAAAAAAAAGAGAAAGATATGAAAGAAATCAAGAAAAAATAATTGTTGGGATCTACACTTAAAAATGTCAGAGGTGGGAGAAGAGGAGGTATTTGGGGTGAATCCACCATTGCTGGCCAGGATGACCCTATGAATGATTGCTACCTGACAGTGATGGAGATCCTAGAAGAACATGATTAGAAAGTGGGTAGAAAGGGAAATAAGCTCCACTTGGGGTTAGTTAATTTTTAGGTGACTATTGAATTTCTGGGCAGAACTACTCAGGATGTAGTTGCATAAATGAGTGTGGAGCTGAAGAAAGCAGTCTTGGCTGGTGTTATTTTGGGGTATTAAAAGCATGCGAATGGCTGGGATTTCACAAGGGAGTCATGTAGAGTGAGAAAAGTTGCCAGGCACAAGCCAACAAAAACCTAAGTCTTGGGAGAAGGGTGAGGATATCAAGGGGCACACAAGGCAGACTGAGGAGGAACTAGCAGAGTGCTAGGAGAGAAGGTGTCACATAGGCCAAGGGATAAAAGGGTTTATGGAATCAAGGGGTTGTCCCCAGAGCCAGCCACAGCATGCCACAGAAGAAAATGATGGAAGAGAGTAGGATGAGGAAAAGCTAGGTTGCTATGAGTTAATGGAAGATAACATGAAATTAGAAAGCAAAGAGTCTTTCAAAGAACTTTTCTATAAAGGGAAGGAGAAAGTGAAGACAGAGAGCTTTGGGGAGAGGATGAGGGTGTCAAGATGCTTAGAAACTGAGAGAGATGTGATTTTGTTCGTGGATGATGGGAAAGGAGCCTATGTGGATGAATGGTTGAAACTACACAAAAGAATGAAAAATGCAGGGGAGAGAGGGATCAACAGATAAAAAAAAATTCTGACAAAGCTTGAAGGGTGTGTTGTCAGGGATATAGGAAGAAGAATTGTCTTGATCTTGAGAAAGGAGAGGACTTCCTTGGGGACTTTGGGAAAGATGGTGGGGTGGATTCAGATATAGACAACCTTATATTTGTGGAGCAGGGACTTCATACCTGAGTGCTCCAGTGCTCTCTCAGTAGTTGGAGGCAAGCTACTGAGAAGAAAAAAAACTGTGGGCTGGGGAATTAAGTTTGCACAGGATTCGAGAAGGGATTCATGGAAACTCCAAGTAGGATTGTTGGTAATCTCAGTGCTCAGCTTGAGAGCCAATTAGTATAATTTGCGGTCTGTGTGATTTTTCTCTAGAAGTATAGAAAGAGAAGAGCTTTTTAGTGTCAGAAGTGTGTTTGTAGGGCAGTTGGATAAAACACAGGCAGAAGCATGTGTAGACTATTTGCAAGAAAGGGCTGAAAAGCTACACTCTGGATAAGGAGATAAATCTTGAAGGACTGAATCAGGGATCTAAACCTGAAGAGCTTGATGAGCTGCTTTTTTGCTAAACACAATTAAGATGTAATCCATATACCATAAAATTCACATATTTAAAATGTACAATGCTTTTTAGTAAATTCATAGAATTATACAACTATCACTGCAATCTAATTCTAGAGTATTTTAATTACTTCCAAGAAAACCCTATTATCAGTCAGTTCTCTCTCTCTACCCCCACTCATCTCAGCTCCAGGCAACTACTAATCTATTTTCTGTCTCTAGAATTTCCCAGAGGCTACCCTTTGGGACCATCATCTGCATGGGCATTGAACTTGCTCGTAGATGTTGATCCCCATGAGAGAAGCTCTGATATTCTGTTCCCAATTTTATCCTCAGTGCCTAGAAGAGTTCCTAACATAAATAAGCTTGTAAATGGACACGTGCTGAATGGTAACCAGAACTGGACTGTTATATGAATAACAAAGGCTCAGTAGATGAAGGGAAATGGCTATGAGCTGCGAGATTTAGCGTTTTCACTATTTGTCTACATATGATTTTGCTTTTTGCTCAGAGTTGTGCCTTCATGCTCTCAAGCTAAACTAGATAAGTCTATCTCCACTTGCTTTTAAGGAAGTGTTCTAACAACAGCCAAGTAGACATGTCCTGAAAAATCTGTGGCAACACAGGCCAGGTGCCAGTGAGTTCAACTTTATAGAAGGGGGTAATCATCAACATATTCTGAGGATAATTACAGGGCACTAAGTGACACATTTTCCTTGGTAATCAGAAGAGAAAGAAAGGTCTTTTGTAGATCAACAGCTGTTGGTAGGAGAAACACCCTCTTTCAGCTCTTTGATGTGCCCTATGTGGTCCAAGATCTGATTTTAGAGCAATTATTTTTGCAGAAGCAAAGCTACCCAAGTGCCAGAATGTGCTCCTTTCATAATCACACGGGCCATTCTCTCTTGTCACATTAACATGACTGTAATTTCCTACACTGTCAGTGTGCAGACTTCTTTATCTTGGGGTCTCTGTGCTGTGATGGCACACTGTGTAATATGCCAGATCCATTAACCACTGTGCAAACGTGACTTACCTAACTGTGTAATTTAACCACCTCACTTTCAAGAAAGCAAGGCAATTTGAGGGAGCAGGATGCTCAGTAAAGGGCAGAAGGACCTCATCAGCCCTGTTTCTTCACCAAGGTCTGCTGTAACCATCTCACTGCTGATTGAGTAATCTTCTACCAAGATATCCAGGTTTCTTTCTCATTTGTGAGTCTGTATGTTTGGTCACTTGTTCATGAAGTTTAACAATTTGGTATAATCTCATCAAAGCCACAGTGATGGGTGCAAAATGCTAGAGCCATGCTAGGAAAGAAATGGGTAACTGTCACTTTGGGTGAGGGTGGCAGCTTCAGCAGGAAGCAAAAAATGATCTGAAACTCATGTGCCATTGTAAGGCCCGAAAAGAATGTGCAAGTCTTTCTATTCAAAGTGGAGAGGCATAGAAGGTTTCAAAGCAGCAGAGGAACATGAGTCAGTCTGCTTTAGGAAGAAAGTTCTGGCAGAGATAAGAAGCTCAGAGGCTGTGCAGGATGCTTGCTTTTGTGGAAAGAATGAACTTCTAATGAAAGAGACTGTGTTAGAGCATGCTGGCAATTCTCCCGTAGTTGCTCTTCACTTCTTCCTGAGTTTTAGACATTTTAGTCAGGACCATGAGTTCTTAAAATAAAGACATTTTGCAATCTCTCTTGGAGGTAAGTGAAGCCATCAGACTAAGCTCTAGCCAATAGAATTTAAGCAGTGTGGGTTTTTTTTGTTTGTTTGTTTGTTTTTAGATGACTGTTTATGTGCCATTTTGCCACATTTTCCATGCCCTTGTCGGGGAGGAAAAACAATGTTTTTTCTAAGTTTTTCTGGTTGGTCTAATCATCAAATTGACATGTGAAAGATTAACAGAAAAAATATGGTATGTAAAAATGGGGGTCCCAAGAATATGGGACCCAAGGACAATTTGGGCAGTTGAGCCTTATAAACCCTTCTAGACCAAGGAGAGGCAGGTATCTTGGACTTCAAAGGAAAGCAAGCAATTCACAGGAAGATAAAAAAGAGAATACATTGGGTAAACAAATTCTTGCTGAGTTGCCTGAAACAATGGGACACAGAGGGGATTCCAGTAAAGAGACTTTGTAGTTCCTCCTTGATGGCCACATTTAGTTCATATTATAAAGCTAAGGTGATAGCTCCTTTTTCTTTAAGCAGATTTTTTTTTTATCTGAATTCCTTTCAGCAGGTAACAGAAAAGGCCAAAGATTCTTTCAGCCTTGTTTCTACAAAATAACCAACTTAAAATAATAATATCCCCAAAAGTCTTACCCTCCTTTCCTCTGTGCTTACACCCTGGAAGCCAGCATCTCGACCTGTGAGGATTTCCAAAGACTTGCAGAGCCCTGGAATGCCCACTACAATTTGGGGGTTTTCTGTTATTTGCTCCAGACCTAATTCTAACTAATAAACAGAACGAAATGGGCTCACCCTCCTATCTGAAGCAGTTTCAGACATCATAATGCCCCCAGCTGAAAGGCATCAAAATGCTCCAGGGTTCACCCTGTCATAGCACCAGCCAGGCTCACAGCTGCCATTTGCTTCTACCTCCTGCCCCAGTCTTGAGTCCATCTCGAAACTACACACATCCTTTCAAACACTGATGTTTTTATCATCTATTTAAATGGCAAAGGAAAACTCTTCTTAATGAGACAAAGGGTCCCTGTCATGACAAAAAGCTGGCTTTGTGCTCTGTCCATTGTCACAGCTGTTGAGTCACATCCCATTACTGGAGGTGATCTGTGCAGTGGCATAGCAGTCAGAGCACACACCTGTAATCAAAGGAGGGTGTCACCATGTGCAACATACATATGACATAGTATTGAATTGTACACTTGAAATCTATATAATTTTATTAACCAATGTTAACAAATTTAATAAGTTTAAGAGAAAACAAAACAAACAAAGGAGAGTGGCTGTGGAAAACCATGTCCATGATGTGTGTGGGTGTCTGCTGCCCGACTCAGCCCAGGGCTTCAGGGATGTGCGGTCGTTGTGGCCACTGGGCAGCTCCTTCTAGGACAAAGAGGTTACTGAGATCAACTGGCGGGTGACTGGTGCTTTGCCACCCCTACCCCACTTCCCCATGTCATTTTTCTTTTTTAGTTTAAAAGACTTCAGGTGGTCGGTCATTCCATGTTTGTTGGGGTGAGGCTGGAAAAATGAAAAATCTCTTTCAAGAGGATAGGAAGGTAAGGAAGGGGAAAGGTACACACACACACACACATTACACACACACTCACAAGCAGGCACACATATATACGCATGCAAGATACACATATGCACACACATACATACATACATACACATGTGCATGTGTATATAATGTATATGCTTGAAAAGACTTACAGAAATGTATGACTTTATATCACACCTTTCCAATAAACCTGAAAGCAACTTGAGCTCAAGGACCATTTCTCAGACATTGGTAGACATTCATTCCATGACTTGACATATTTCTTATGCATATTTCCTCTTATATATTCCAAGGAGAAGTACTTTACCCCCTGTAGAAAACAATAAATATCAGATAAGAATGAGGAAAAAATAGAATTTTTAAAATTGCCTGTTTAAAATTACAAGGTTATTTTCAGCGACACACGATCTCATAAAGCCTTAATGGTTTCCAAATGAGCTGATTTTCCAAATGTTCTACCAAATGATAATCTGGAGTTTGAATTTTGGTATAAAGCCTAATGGATCTGAGCTTTCAGTAAGAAGGAATTTGAGTCATTTGGGGATGGATATGAGGAGGGTAAATATTGGTGAAAATAAATGCCACTTTTATTTTTAAGAGAGGAACACATCTGTTTGAATGGCTAGAAGTATGCAAGATATGGGGATGGGGTTATCTGTACTGTTTTTTGCTGTGAGTGACAAAGAGATGGAAGCATGACAGGCTGGAGAGTGTGCCCCACCATGTGTCAGGGCTTCACTCACTTGCCCTCCATGTAAGCTCTGTAGCACTGCCCTGTACTTATCAGGGTCCCTCTACTGTCCTGGAGCAAGCTGTGGTTGATAAGCCACTCTGCTATTTCTTTGTAAATGTATATTTGCACCAGAGTTGGGATTTTGGAGCTGTTTGTTTGTTTGTTTGTTTGTTTGTTCATAGAACACTCCAGCATCTGTTTCACCAGCAACAAAGTAGTAGACAAAGTACTGATAAGAGCTGGTCTGATTTCCACCACTGTGTGTCTCTGGGCAGATTAATCAACCTCTCTGGGCCTTAGTTTTCCTCTTCATAAAATGAAAAGATTAAGCTTTACTAGTAATTTAAAAAACTTCTATTCCTGATCAGGAGAGGGAAAAAATGGTGTAGATGATAGAGGCTCTGTTCATCCCTCTGGTGACCAAATCAAAGTTGTGATGGAGACAAGGAGCAGCAGAAAGGAAAAATCTCCTGGGATCTAAATGAACAAATCATACAACTAGGGAGAAATCCAAGAAATCACCCTGAAACAGCAGAAGGTAGCATGGGACTAAGATGTGGGGCTGCCTGGTCTTGAGTGGCTGAATGAGATGGAGGCTGCAGCAGTGGCAGATACCTCTTAAAGGGTCTGTGTCTGCAAGCAGATTTTTGTGGTGATGGACTTGCTTGCTCTGAGCACCAGTGCCGATTTGGCTGTGCTCAGGGGTCACCAGGGACATAAAGGGAGATATTGTTGGAGTGAGGGCTGAGGCGAGACTTGCTCTGTACAGAAGTGTCAGCAGCATTCATAGTTCCTTGTTGAGCCCTCCCCTCTCCCAGTGTGAGGACACAGCACCACCTTAGCTATGACATTATAAAATTAGATAACAGAGGTTGCTTTACCCAGAGGATTTCCTAAAACCCCACCTCCCCCAACTCGTGGCTACACCCAGGTCACATTCAGGTGTATCCTCAGCAAGTTGGGTGCTCCTTGCTGAGCAGTGTCTAGACTCACACTGGAGGCAGCTGGCCTCCATTTCTGGTGTGGCCTTTCGAGGAAACTATAAGCACAGCTTGCTGAATTTTAACAGGTAGCTCAGAGGGGCACAGTCTGGGGCTAAATTTGGCTTGCAGCTGAACCCTTCTTAGGACTGTGCCATTGGACACTTCACAGATCCACACTAATAAGACCAGGAGACTTAGGAGCTTTGCTTAGTACATAGAAATAAACATGAAAAGGCAGCCCAAATGGGAAGACAAAAAAGTAAAAATCATAGGAGAAAACAGAACAGAGATCCAGATATAATGGAGTCAAGTAATCTAACAGATGCAGAGTTCAAAACACTGGTTATAAAGATGCTCAATGAACTTTTGGGAAGTATAGACAAATTCAGTGAGAACTTCAACAAAGAGATAAGAGACATAAAAAAATGGAATTGGAAATTATAAAAAAAACAATTTGAAATGAAGAACACATTATCTTAAATGAGGAGTATATTAAATGGAATAAACAAAGGAATAAACAAAGAGGATGGGAAAGCCAAGGACACTCAATCAGAATGGCAAGAAAAGAGATGCTAAGACTACAAAAATAATTTAAGGAGCATATGCAACGCCATTAAGGGTCAAAATATCTGTCTGATTGGCATACCTGAAGGAAAACAAATGTTGAACAGCTGTTTGAAAAAATAATGATGGAAAACTTCTCTAACCTGGTGAAGAAAATGGATATAAAGCCCCAGCAAGCTCAGAGAATCCCCAAAACCAGGGATCCAAAGAGGCCCACACTAAAACACATCATAATTAAAAAGGCCAAAGGTTAAATACAAAGAAAGAATTTTAAAAGCAGCAAGAAAAAAGCAGATAGTTACTTACAAGGGAACACTCATAAGCCTGGTAGCTGATTTCTCAAAAGAAACTGTGCAGGACAGAGGGATCGGCACAAAATATTCAAAGTAATGAAGACCTGGGATCTACAACCAAGAATACTTAATCCAGCAAAACTATCATTTAGAGTTGAAGGACAGATAAAGAGCTTCCCAGACAAAAACAGGCTAAAGGAATTTATCACCACCAAGCTAGTATTACAGGAAATGTTAAAGGGACTTTAAGAAAAAACATGTATTAAAAACAAGAATAAAGAATGACAACACCTATGTTCCTATCAATAAGTACCTTAAATGGAAAAGAATTAAGTGCTCCAACTAATAGAAAGAGTAAATGAATGGATAAGAAAACAAGACCCCTACAAGCTGTCTAGAAGAGACTCACTTTAGATTAAAAGATATACACAGACTAAAAGGAAGGAGATGGAAAAAGATATTGCTTTGATGAACCTTAAATACCTTAGAAGGTATTTAATTCAGATAGAGAAAGATAAACACTATATGATTTCACTTATATGTGTAATCTAAGAAATAAAAAGAACAAACTAATCAAAAACAGACTCACATATATAGTGGACAATCAGGTGACAGACAGAGGTGAAGGGGGTAGGGAGGCTGGGAGAATGGGGTAATGGGCTAAAGAAGTACAAATCAGTAGTTGATGGATGGTCACAGGGATAGGGAACACAGCATAGGGAATGCGGTTAGCATTAATATTTTGGCTAGGTGGAGGATCAGGGAAGGGAGAGAGCAATTGGGGGGATTGTTTTACAAACCAATGTACTGTATACTTGAAACTAAAAGAAATAAATTAAAAACAAATGAACAAAAAAACCTTTTTTCTTAATCAATAGAATTCTCCCAGGGGTGAAGCAGTAATATAAAGCCTTCATGCATATATCAAATCAAGACTACCCTGTTGGAATTGAGAGCTACCCTCAGGGTTTGACTTGTTTGGCTCCCTTTACTTCTGAGATGGCTCATGAGGTACCCGAGGTTTCATAGTGTTTGAGAATCTGTGAACTAGCTCATAGTTATTTATACCTGTGTATTATTCTGCTATTGTGCCATGTCATCTCATGTTTCGTAGTAACTCAGTGGTTGGTGGCTGGGCCAGTGTTGTTATCTCCACTTCACAAATAAGGATAGAGAAGTTCAAAGATAGTGATGGCCAACCACCTTGTACACTGACCCCAGTTTGCAGATTTTTGGCTGGGATCAAAATCTTCTTACTCCTCAAACTCTCATCAGTTCTTTCGATTCTAAAACATCATCTGTATCTTTGAAACAGAAAATATAAATGTCTAAGAGAAAACATTGGAAACACTGTCAGCATGGTAAGTTCTTGTGGTTCTCTCCAGGACTTCATAAATGGAAACAAGGTGGCTACAGTGAGCAGCCTCCTGGGTTCATTAAAATGAGAACAAAGCTCATAAAGATGGCATGAATGGTTGAGGTGGCCTCAAGGGATTGTTCATAGGTTAGAAGTGGACCCAGTATTTGAATGTGACTCTGCTGATTTTGTATGCTAGAAATATTGCCCTTTTTTGTATTGTTAACCTAAAACTTAAAAGACCTTTTAAAGTGAAAGGCAACAAGCATTTATTTGAGATCAAAAAATAGCTATTCAGGACACATTGATTCATATGGAAGCCCAAACAGTGTTCTGATTAGGAAACAAAAGTGATAGGTATTTATGAGAAAGGGAAGGGGAGATCAGTTGCATCAATAGAAGGAAGGCATTTCTCTTGGTGCAGATAAAAATAACATAGTGATGAGAATTCTAAATAATGTTTTAATTTTCAGTCTTGTAGTCTTGGGTACAGTAGTCATAACAACTGTT
This sequence comes from Macroglossus sobrinus, assembly GCA_004027375.1. Classification (NCBI taxonomy): domain Eukaryota; kingdom Metazoa; phylum Chordata; class Mammalia; order Chiroptera; family Pteropodidae; genus Macroglossus; species Macroglossus sobrinus. Next base: position 161,809 of record PVKZ01002980.1, read on the forward strand.
TTCTTGTTATTTTTGTAAACACTTCTTTGGGGCCCAAGGTTGTTTTGTCCTGTTTTAACATTTTAAATATTTAAGGCATAAGACATGCAAGGCAGTTTTTCTGGCATGGCAACTCCATCTCCATTTTAAAGTGGCTCCATCTATATAATTGTTTACATTTCTCAATGCTCAAATAAATCATGTCTTGACTTATTCTATGGTTAATTTTTAAGGTATGTACATTTCATCTTACCACCCTGACTACAAGCTTTTTGAGGAGGACGATCTTATAAGTCATTTGAAAAGGTAAGGACAATTACCTGTTACCTGTACAGGGCATTTATGGGTGGAACACGCATAATCCTGTTTGATGTTTGCTGAGGGTGGTTGGGACAGAGACCACTGACCTCACTTAGGGAAGAGAAACTGAAGCTCTGGCAGCTGATGGTTTTTCATCTTTGTAATGCTGAGCTGAACATAAAGTGTGGCACAAAAATGACATTTTCTAAAATATAATGTGGCTTTTGTTTTATAAAATCACAAAAGATACTTAGAAGCCCCAACACTTGGTCAGTTGTACAATTCCCTTCTCAACTGGAAATGAGGGAGAGAGAAGACATGGTGTGGGTAATGGTGGTTGAGGGGGAAGTGGGGTGTTGGAATAAAAATCAGAGAGTAAAACACAGAGCTAGGCAGACAGAACTGCCCTGAACAAAACTGTCTTGGTCCTCCTCCTCCTCCACACTTCCCCACGTGATTCAGTGACATGGTATGTTTTCTTCAGAAGAGCTTCCTTCTGACTCAGTTCTTCCTATTACATTAAAAACATACTTTGGTTTCCCTTTCTTTAAACAAACAAACAAACTTTACTGATGCGCCTTTCCTCTTAACTGCAGGAGTCTCCGGCCTCTCTGAGCCAACTTCTTGAAAGAATTCTTTGTTGCCTGCTTTTCCCCTTTCTCCATCTCCCACACCCACTTCAGTCTAGCTTCCACCCCCCCTCACCCGACTGGAAATGCTCTGGCTTAGAGGTGACCAGTGCTAATTTTAGAGGCATTTTTTTCAACCATTCTTTTACCTTTCAGCAGTAATTGACACAGTTATTGACTGAAGTTCCAGAACATCCTCTCCTTGAGGCTTCTGGATTCCACACTTTCTTGGGTATCCTCATCTCTCTGGTTGTCCTTGTCTCCTTTGCTGACTGGAGCCTTCTTCTCAAACTTCAATGCCCTCTTGAAGCAGCCTGGACTACCTACTTATTAGTCTCTACAACCCAATCCACCTTTTGCTTCATGACCCTCAGGCCTATATCTCCACCCCAGTCCTCTAATTAGGTTCTAGGCATATATATTCAATCTGACATCTGTACTTGGATACCTCAAGATTACCTCAACAGTCCCAAACACAACTAAAAATGAATTTATGGTTCTCTCCCCTCTCCCTAATGTCCTGCGCAGACAACTTTCAATGTTTGCTGTAAAATTGATATCATAGTCCATTGCACAAGCCTGAAGTTGCCGTTTTTTTCTACTAAATATCTTAGCTTCCCCCCACTTCTCCCTATCTCCACTGTGCCAACTCCTTATCATTTCCTACCTAAACCAGGAAAGTGAGAGCTAACTCTTCTCTCTCTGCACCCATCTTGCTTCTTCTAGTTTTTTCTCCACAAAACAGTCAGGGTAAGCTTTCAAAAGACAAATTTGGTCATGTCCCTCTCTTCTGGGACTACTTCTAGGAATAAACTCGAGTCTCAGAGAGGTAGAAATATTCGTTCAAGGTCACATGTTTGTGTGTCAAAGTCAATATTCAAGTCCAGGTGGCCTTTATTCCTGACTCACACTTTTCTCTAAAACCCAGTGCAACTTCTGTGACAAATGTAGATGACCCCTCATACACCTACTTTAATGAGTCATGCACTACTTCCTATGTCAAGCTGGCAAAATTTCACATCTATTTTTAAAGAATGTTATTTCTATTTGGCCAAATATTTCTCTGAGTAACTTTTTCAAATCATTCTGGCTCTCTCCACTGGAGGACAATACAACTGTAAGTTTTGTTACACATATTTGAGCACAGTTCCTGTCTTCAAACTCGTCACATATGGAGTGTGATTACTTAAATTCTACCAGGTTGTAGGACAATTCAATGTCACATACAGCATGAATTGAAAAGGTTGGTGGGAATCTGGGCTGGTTCATCATAAGTTAAAGATCTGTGCTATAGAGAAGGAAAGAGACTCAGCACAGATCACATGTGAGTTAGCCAAGGAGTCATAGCTAAAACTCAGGTCTTCTCATCCTCTGTTCTACTCTGACCTCTAGCTTGTCACAGTGGCAGCTACTCTTTCATTTATAGTGCCTATGGCACCAGGAGAATCACAGACTCTGAAAGATGTCCCGTTTTAAGACAGAAGAAGTTATTAAAAATTTGAAACCACAAAAGCTACTTAAATAAAGATATAATTCTCATACAATAAAATCCACCCTTTAAAAGTACACAATTCAGTGTTTTTTTTCAGTATATTCACACTTCTGCAACCATCACCACTATCTAATTTTAGAACATTTTTACATCCCCCAAAGAACCCCATGCTCATTAGCAATTATTTCACATTCCTATCTCTCTCATTGTCTGTCAATCACTAATCTACTTGCTGTCTCTATGGATTTGCTCATTCTGGACATTTCATATAAATATAATAATATAACATGTGACTTTTTGTATTTGGCTTCTTTCACTTAGTGTAATGTTTTCAAGGTTTGTCTATGTAGCATTTATGGTACTTCATTCTTCTTTATGATTACATAATATTCCATTGTATGAATATACCAAATTTTGTTTATTGATTCATCAATTGATGGACATTTGAATTGTTTCCACATTTTAGATATTATAAATAATACTGCTCTGAACATTTATATACAAGTTTTTGTGTGGACATATGTTTTCAAGTCTCTTGAGTACAGACTTAGGAGTAGAACTTATGGATCATATCATAATTTTATGTTAAACTTTTTGAGAAACTGCCAGACAGTTTGCAAAATGTCTGAATCTTTTTACAATCCAATCATCAGTTTATAAGAGTTTCAGTTTTCCCACATTTTCACCTGTTTATTATTATTTATCTTTTTTAACTATCATAATTGGTGTGAAGTGGTATGTCATTGTGGTTTTGACTTGCATTTTCTTAAAGATTAATGATTCTAAACATCTTTTCATGTACTTATTGGCTACTTATACATCTTTTAGATGTATACAGAAATGCCTCTTCAGATTGCCCATTTTTAATGGGTTTGATTTTTATTTTTGAGTTGTACAAGTTATTAATATATTTTGAATAATATACCCTAATGATATATATGATTTGCAAATATTTTCTGCATTCTTTAGATTGAGTTTTCACTTTAGATTGGGTTCTTTGAATCAAGCACAAATGTTTTTAATTTTGATGAAATTTAAATTTTTTTATTGTGCTTTGGTGTTATATCTGAGAAACCATTGCCTAATTGAAAGATATTAAATTTTACTTCTGTTTTCTTCTAAGGGTTTATATTTTAGCTTTTCAAATTTAGGTCTATGATCTATTTTGAGTTAATTTTTGTATATGATGCAAGGTAGAGATCTAACTTCATTTTTTTTTTTTTTTTTGCCTGTGGATATCCAGTTGTTCCAGTACCAGTAGTTTTAAAGACTATTTTTTTCCTATTAAATTGTCTTGACACTCTTGTCAAAAACCAATTAACTATAAATGCAAGTATATATTTCTAGATTCTCAGTTCTATTATATATCCTTATACCAATATCATAAGCCTTGATTACTGCTCTTTGGAATAAGTTTTGAAATCAAGAAGTATGAGTCCTTCAACTTTGTTCTTTTTCTTTTCAAGATTATCTTGGTTATTCTGGGTGCTTTACATTTTCATATAAATTTTAGAATTAGTTGGTTAATTTTTCAAAAAAAGGTAACTGGCATTTTGATAGAGATTGTGTTGAATCTGTAGTTCACTTTGATAAGTACTGTCATGGGATGTTATTCTACTTATTTAAATCCTTAACTTCTTTCAATGATTTTTTGGTGTACAAATCTTGCACTTATTTTGTTATACTTATTTCCATTTTAGACTGTCTCCTTAAATATCTTCCTCTGGTTCTTAAGTTTTCCTTTAGTGTCTAGTGCTAGATATTAAACTGTTTTCTGTATTTATTTAAGTAGCCTTTGTGGTTTCAAATTTTTAATACCTTCTTCTATCTTAAAACAGGACATCTTTCAGAGTCTGTGATTCTCCTGGTGCCATAGTCACTATAAATAAAAGAGTAGCTGCCACTGTGACAGGTAACTGAAATGCCAGAGCTAGAGTTATTACATCAGTCTGTCATTTTAAAAGGATAGCAGCTTAACTTAGTGGACAAGATGGCAAACTGTGAACATGGTTGTGGTTTTCAGACCTTAGTTTACCACAACTTTGTTGGTTGTTGTATTTCTTCATATGCCAAAACTGTAACTTGAGAAATACAAGTAAGACCTAATTGCACAAAAATTTAGCAGAAATACCAACAATAGAATGTCAGAAAATCGATATACAGTATCTGAGAGTTCACCTTATGAAATTTAAAAATTATCCCTGCTGTGTGAATAAATGCACTCTTCTCTTTATGTTCCACTAGTTGATTCAATGATTTTTAAAAATTAAAAATTAATTAATTAATTAATTTTTATGGTGACATTGATTAACGAGACCCAATAAGTTTCAGCTGTACATTTTAACAGTAAGGCATATATATATTTACACTGTGTGTTCATGTGTTCACCTCCTATTTGACCCTCTTTACCTCATCTACCTTCCTCCTCCCCACATGCCAGTAACCACTAGTCTATAGTCCATGTCCTTGAGTCTCTGTTTGTTTGTCCTGTTCATTTGTTGCTTTTAGGTTTATATCCCACATATAAGTGATATCATGTGATTTTCAACTTTTTCTGTCTGGCTTATTTCACTTAGCATGATTATCTCGAGGTCCGTCAATCCATGTTGTTGCAAATGGCAGTATTTCATCTCTTCTTATAGCTGAGTAATATTCCATTGTATATATGTGCCACAGCTTCTTTAGCCAGTCATCTATTGTAGGACACTTCAGTTGCTTCCATGCTCTGGCCACTGTGAACATTGGTGTGCAAATATCTTTTCAGATGTGAGTTTTCAAGTCTTTGGGGTAAATACCCAGTAGAGGGATTGCTGGATCATATGGTAGATCAATTCTTAGTTTCTTGAGGAACCTCCACATTGTTTTTCATATTGGCTGTACCAATTTGCAGTCCCACCAGCAGTGTATGAGGGTTCCTATTTCTCTGCATCCTCTCCAACATTCGTTATCACTTGTCCTGTTTATTAGAGCTATTCTAACAGGTGTGAGATGATATCTCATTATAGTTTTGATTTGAATTTCCCTAATAGCTAGCAGTGTTGAGCATCTTTTCATATATTTGTTGGCCATTTGTACGTCCTCTAGGAAGAAGTGTCTGTTCACATCTTCTGCCCATTTTTTGATTGATTCATTTATTTTTTGTTGTTATTGAGTTGTATGAGTTCTTTATATATTTTGGATATGAGGCCCTTTTTGGAGGCATTGCTCGCTAATTATTTTCCCATTAGAATGGTTGTCTCTTTACCTTGTTGATGATTTCTTTTGCTGAACAGAAGCTTTTTAGTTTGACATAGCTCCATTTATTTATTTTTGCTTTTACTTCTCTTGCCTTTGAGGTCAAATTCATAAAATCCTCTTTAAGTCCAAGGTCCTTGGACTTAGTTCCTATGTTTTCTTCTGTGCACTTTGTTGTTTCAGGTCTTATAGTCAGGTCCTTAATCCATTTTGAATTAATTTTGGTGTGTAGTGATAGAAATAATCTAGTTTTATTCTTTTGCAGGTGGCTTTCCATTTCTCCCAGCACCATTTATTAAAGAGGCTTTTCTTTCTCCATTCTATGTTTTAGGCTTTTTTTTCGAAAATTATTTGTCCATATAAATATAAATTTACTTCTGGATTCTCAATTCTGTTCCACTGGTCCGTGAGTCTGTTTTTTTGTCAATACCATGCTGTTTTGATTATTGTCACTTTGTAGTATAATTTGAAGTTGGGCAGAGTAATGTCTCCAGCCTCATTCTTTTTTCTCAGGATGGCTTTGGCAATTTGGGGTCTTTTGTGCTTCCGTACAAATCTGATAATTTTTTGTTCTATTTCTTTGAAAAATGCTGATGGGATTTTGATTGGGATCGCATTAAATCTGTATAATGCTTTAGGTAATAAGGTAATTTTAACTATGTTGATTCTTCAAATCCAAGAACACAAAATATCTTTTCATTTATTTGTATCTTCTTCAATTTTTTTACAGTAGAGTCTTATAGTTTTAATTATATATTTCTTCATATGTTTCATCAAATTTATTCCTAGGCATTTTATTCTTTTTGTTGCAATTGCAAAAGGAGTTATTTTTTTCACTTTTTTTCTGACACTTCTTTATTAGAGTATAGAAATGCTATGCTATGAATTTTTGAACATTGATTTTGTATCCAGAAACTTTACTGTATTTGCTTATTGTTTCTGATAGTGTTCTTGTGGAGTCTTTAGGGTTTTATATATAGAGAATCATGCCATTCACAAATAGTGACAGTTTGACTTCTTTGTTTCCTATTTGGATGCCTTTTATATCTTTCTCTTGCCTGATTGCACTTGCTAGGACCTCCAATGTTATATTGAATAACAGTGGCGATAGTGGACAACCTTGCTTTGTTCCTGATCTTAGAGGGAAGGTTTTTAGTTTTTCACCATTAACTATAATGTTGGCTGAGGGTTTGTCAGAGATGACCTTTATTATGTTAAGGTGCTTTCCTTCTATACCAATTTTGTTAAGTGTTTTGATCATAAAATGGATGCTGTATCTTGTCAAAGGTGTTTTCTGCATCTATTGATATAATCATATGATTCTTATTTTTTAATTTGTTTATATACTGTATCATATTAATTGATTTGTGTATGTTGAACCATCCCTGTGCCTCTGGGATAAAGCCCACTTGATCGTGGTGTATAATCTTTTGAATATGTTGCTGTATTCGGTTTGCTAGTATCTTATTTAGGATTTTTGCATCTGTGTTCATTATAGATATTGGTCTGTAGTTTTCTTTCTTTGTGTTATCTTTATCAGGTTTTGGTATGAGGGTAATATTGGCTTCATAGAGTGAGTTGGGAAGTGTTGCCTCCTCTTTGATTTTTTGAAAGAGTTTGAGGAGAATAAGT